>CM053785.1:186523873-186583873 GCA_028749045.1 Cupressus sempervirens | reverse complement strand
ATTAAGGAGTCATGAGATGAAGGGAATAATATAGGAAATGATAAAGATGCATTTGGTCATGTAAATTAAAATATTGACCATTTTTTGTCTCTTCTTAATAAGACCATAAATATCTATATCATTTCATAAAGTTGTGATTTTAATCACAATTGTAAGGTGTTTAGTGGTGGAATGGAAACACTCAAATAGGGTAAAAGCCTCCACTTCACATAATCAAGCATTAAATATGTAGATTGGAAGAAGGAGAATTTCCAAGCACAACCCCTTTTGAATTCAAAATATATTAGCAAGACCAAAATAGAGGAATGGATGCTAATATTGAATTTGAATTACTAAAAGGAATATGATGCAAATCATTGCTCTTTGTCTTGTGTGTGATAAGTGTAAGAGTAAATATAAATGCAAGATTGAACTAATTTATTAAGTAAGATGTGAAATGTAAATTTTAAAAGCTAGATATATGCAAAAAATCCAATTAAGATATTGAATTATGTTTAATATATATATATATTTTAAAGATAAAATTTGACTCACCTCAAACTGTGTAGGAAAAATTGTGTTTTTCTCTAAAAGGTGTGGATTTGGGCCCACTTCTTAAATTCCATCCACGGATCCTTGAATAAAATAAAAAACCCAAAAAACTATCTCTTCTACCAAAGCCTCTAGAATAGGTTGACTTGGATGAAAAGTGTCTGGATGTCATTCCATGAGGTCATTGTATTTCTTGGGTCTTGTACGTAGGTTGGCCCAAATTTTTATGGAAGCTTTCGGGGAGTTATTTTCAAATCTACAACCAAAAAATACTATCTTGTTCTTCCACACATTAAATTCAAATTTTTTTCTTAGTTTGATGAGGGCTAGTCTTGGTCAAGCCCTAGATTGAGGAATCAACCTTGAATTGAAATGTAAGTGTATCTAAAGAAAACAAGATAAATATAAATATTCACCTTCCATCTAAAGGCCCTTATCAATAAGGCTTTTTACTTATAGTATATTGTAAATGTTGAATTTGATATGTAGAAAATAGGATATCTCCATAATTGCAATAGATCTACCAAAACCACATCATGGAGTTGTGGATGTAAGTGTACATCAATGAAGAAGATGATGAATGCCTCAATGTTCATCTCTTCCCTTGATAGACAACAAACGCTAGATCTTGAAGAGGTAGTGTATTACAATGGATCTACCAAGACCACATTATGGAGCTATGGTTTTAAGTGTCCATCAATGAAGAAGATGATGAATGCCTCAATGCAGATCTCCCCCCTTAATGGAAAACAAATGCTAGATCTTGAAGAGGAAATATTCACAAAGGATCCTTAAAATCTTGAAAGCCTTGAATGCTTGATGAAAAATCCCATTCTGAAATGTTTGAATGTTTAAATGCCTTGAGCTCTTGAATGTAAGGTGTATCTTAAGTGTGAATGGTTGTGTGTAGGTGTGGATGTGAAAATAAAGACCCCAATCCTCCTTATATACTAATTTTTTGGGGGAGGGAAACAATACAAGAAGATCGGGAGACAAAATTAAATGATTGGGATCCCCAAGGCACTTTAGGCCTTGCAATCCAAATGCATGGGGAAGAGGTCGACCTATTCTAGAAAAAGTCAACCAAGAAAACATGTTCCTAGGGAAAGGCTCAAATAGAGCTCTAGAAGACCTAGGAGGAGGTGCAAATGGAAATCAAAAGAAGCAAAAAGAGGTGGAAGAAAGGGAACATTGAGCATTGATTCATCTATGGTCCAAGAGGTTGCTATCTAGGATGATTTATAAAAGGTCTTAAATTATGGGTGCTTCCATTTTAAGATAATACATTTAACCCCCACTTTAGTAGGAGTATGAGTTGACTCAAACTCATTGTAAAGTAGATCAAAAGAAAAAGCCACTCTTATCATTAGTAAGGAGATGAACACACCATAAAGCTCCAAAGAGTCTTTAGTCTTTACCTTATCTAAAATCATAACTAGAGAGATTCTCTATAAGAAAGTTTAGTCAACTCACCCAAGAAGGTTTGTGTGGCTTATTATGAACTACAAAAGAAAAATGGGTACTATAATAAGAGATGGAATTGAATGATCTAGCAAGTGTGTATGACATGCTATTCAACCCATAAAAGATGAACTTAATACTCTAGAAAGTGTGTGTGGCATGTTATTCAATCCATAAAAAAAAACCATCTTCAAGGGAAATCTATGTCTTGAAAAGAAGAATTGATAAATGGCCCAAGAAAAAGGATGTGTGTGTCCTTAAGAGATCAAAACAATATTAGGCTTCATGAATAGTCAATTGTCCAGACAAGAATCGAAAGAAAAGATTGGGACCCCCAAATAGTCTGTAGTCTAGAGAGAGATCCAAAGGGAACAAACAAAACCAAGCCCACATGAACTATTAGTAGTTCAAAGGAGATAAAACTACCAAAGTGTGCGTTTACATAAGTGAACATAGTGTATGCGCCCATACTAAAGCAATTAAAAATGCCTTAATAGGAGAAATTGCTTTGATGGAAGTGTAAATGCATCTAAGAAGAATTTTTCTACTACAAGATGCCCTCAAGAGAGAACACATCAAGGGAAATAAACACATGACGAAGGAGAGAGCATGAAGAGATCTACAAACTTAGAGGTTAGTACATGATCATATGATAATACATAATATTATATCAAGTATGAAATGTCATCATTCCTAGGAAAGGAAGTGGATCAACAATACAATGGAGGAGAAATCATGTAAGAGAGATGAAGATGAGTCTTTTTGGGCTATTGTCTCACATGTTAGAAATATGGTCATATGGCACAACATTGCTTATCTAGATTAAATAACAATTGGACACCTAAAGGTTAAAACAAAGAAACTAAGCAAGGTAATAACGCAAATTGACATTACAATACTCAAATGAATTAACATTTATGTGGAAGTATGGACACATTACAAAAAATTGTGATAGGATACATCTCATAGGAAGATCACAAAATTAGAGGAATTTTATACTAGTATGTCTTCATAGTCAAAATGTCAGTCACCTAAGAAAGGACTTTATGAACTGAATATCATCACCTAATGTTGAAGACAACAATGGAAAGGGAAAAGGAAAATATTGAAGAAATGAGAAGATAAATGAATTAGACCTAGAGAAAGAAAACTTACAAAAATCCATGGATGCTTAAAAATGTGATCTTATCTATGGATTCTTACAAAGCTCTTAGCCCAGATGACTTCCCCTAACCTTTTTTCAAGTCTATTAGGATATAGCGGGGACTGATTTCTTCTGGGCAGCCAAGGATTTTGTTACATTAGGTAAGTAGCTTAGATAGTCAAATGATACCTTTATTGTTTTTGTCCCTAAAATTTACAACCCCACCTTAATGGTAGAATTTCACCCTATTAGCCTCTGCAATACTCTCTATAGATTTTTCTCTAGGATTTGGGTCAATTAGATCAAACCCTTCTTGAGAATTAATATTAGCCCCAACTAGAAGGGGTTTGTCCCTGACAGATAGATAATTGATACTTCTATTACCTCCCATGAGGTCATCCACTCTATGGACAACAAAAAACTCCTAGGTATGATAGTCAAGCTTGATATTTCCAAAGCTTATGACAAAGTCAATTGGGTGTTTCTCTATAAAGTGTTGGCTACCATTGGTTTCAATCAGAAATTCATATCCATTATCAAATAATGTGTAGAAACCATCAAAGTTGTGGTAATTATGAATGGTAAACTGGGACAAAAGTCCAAGTTGACCAAAGGGATTTTCTAGGGTGATCCCCTATCACCTTACCTTTTCATTTTAGTTGTGGAAATCATTGGCCATAGCATGACCCACCTTGTCCACATTAGAGCTATCAAAGGCTTCAAACCAGCTTCCACTTTCCATCTTGAAGTCTTTTAATGATTCATTGATGATACCTTCTTCTTTCACTACTATATTTGGGCCCAAATTGTGACAACGGGATGTTGTAATTACGATAGTAAACTGTTGCGCATCAACATCAGTCAAAATTGGCTCTTGTCAGACGGACATCAAACTTTTTCTATTGCAAGTTGTGACAACAAGGGTTACCATCACAATTGTGATGCCTAGAGGTGTCATAAATTGGGCTATCATTTTGGTAAACCATTCGTTTTCATTATAAGCATTGCAAAAAAAATTTGTTGAATTCATCATCACAATTGTGATGTCCATGTAACATAATGTTATAGATCTGATGAAAATCCATCGAAAACCTCTATTGCAATGGGAACAAGCATGTGGGAGGAATCTTGTGGGATCAATAGCCAACCATCACAATAGTGATCTCATGTTATTAATAAAAAAAAATTGGTAACAAATATTGAAGAGCTATGATGCAATCATAGGTTAATATTGAGCTTCACTTGGTTTTGAGAATAGTTTAATATTTTCTACTAATTAGGGCCAACCACGTGAAGGTGGAAGCTCATTTGGCCCCAACCCACCCCCCACACCCCAACATTTAAAATCTTTAAGAAAGGACCAATGTTTAAAGTACAAAAAAAGGTTCCAAACTTGCAAAAGTGACATCACTTTCTCATCTTCTAGTGCATGTCATTTTTCTGTTGCATCCAAGATAAGATTCTGCCACTCTGAAATGAGAATCCATGCATAATTGCATTCTTTATGCATGGACAATAGGTGAAGCTGAAAAAACACAACACGATTAAATTTATTTAATAAGTCTATTAAATTTTTAAAATTATAGAACACCATTATGAACAATGTTCATGATGGTCTATAACTTAAAATAACTAATTAAAGACCTCTAACAAAAATGTAAACCTATTGCATTTTGCAGCTCCACCTAATTTTGTATGCATATGAATTGACATTGCATATTTAACTATGGAATCCTTCTACATTTCCTAAAACCAAGAATTTCACACAATTAGTTGTCATACAATCATAGGTTATTATTGAGCTTCACTTGGTTTCAAGAATAGTTTAATATCTCTACTAATCAGGGCCAACCACGTGAAGGTGGAAGCTCATTTGCCCTTCCCTCCACCCCTTCCCCCCCCCCCCAAACCCTCTACCCAACCCCCCAACATCTAAAATCTCTAAGAAAGGATCAATCTTTAAAATACCTAGAATTTCCTCATTTCCTCCTGCTACTCTTAGGAGAAGTCCATCTTCATTGCTCATTGGCAATTCATCACACAGGTACATCCATGAATGTCCTCATTGCCTGTTGCATAAAATGAATCCAATATTAGAAAATTCCCCCTAAGAAATAATAGTTCAAGTGAAATAGACACATGAAAAATGAGAGAGAGAAAGAGAAATCTACATACCAATAGGTGTTTCCATCACATCTATGGTCATATTACCTATTGAGTGAGTTTTATTATTTTTATGTTGTGCCAAAATCTCTCTCTTTAGCAACATAGAAATGGGGAATAATTAATGCCATTTTTTTTTTAATTATTATTATTTATAATCCACAATCCACAATCCAAAAGATCTCTATAGTGATGCCCAAATTAACTTCAATACCTAGCTAATTAGCAAGTAGACCAATTTAACTAGATTATTGCTTGGGCATGTGCTATTCCCATTTATCATATGATTGCAATGTTGGAGGAAACATTTTTTCAAAAGTGGCAGCAAGTTTTGTATCATTGGCTTGATTTTAATGAAGTAACAAAGTGGTTTTTTAGGGTGGAAAGGATTATTTCACCTTGAGCTTCTTGCTAATGAGAGGACAAGAAGTTAGCTAAATGTGGCACTTGAAATGATAAATCAAGTTGTAGATGGTACAAGTGTGGAACATGGGGCTAGAGAGAATGTAAGCTATCTTAGGGTGATAGAGAAACACCAATTTGAGGCTCTTTATGATGCAGGAGCATCTTGCATGGGAAAATTAAATTATTAGAAAAAAAAAAGGAAAAAAAAAAAAATTTGTGGAGGAGAGAGAAAGTGACGAAAATTAGAGGAGAAATAATAAAAAACTAAAAAGGAGAAAAGTAAGGAAAAGGAGATTTCTATTTTCGAGGCGCATAGGTGGCGTAAAAAAAAAAAAAAAAAATAGTTGTCATTCCATTAATCGAGGTGTATAGGTGGCAATTTAGAAGTTTGTGGAAAGATCCTTAAATCATGTATTTAATATTTGTTGGGTGCTTAGTTGTATTTGGGTGGGAATTTAATATTTATTCAAAGGTAGTTGTATTTACCTTTTATCCCACATTGGTTGTGTTTGTAATGTCTTGGGTTAGAAGTGCCTATTTAAGCAAGGCTTATTATCAGTTGTAATCAAGTTCAAGAAATGAAAGCTCTTCTAGTGGAAGTTGGAGAAATAGAAGCTCTTTAAGACAAGCTCTTCAAGTAGAAGCTCTTCGGATGTAATTTCTTTTAGAAGCTCTTAGCGAGCAATCTCTCTTATATTGTAAGAATTTGGAGTTTTTTTCATTTGGAGAATATTCTAATGAATTTCAACTATTAATGGAAGTTTTATGAAGCATTTTGTCATCTCTCTTGTCTCCATAGTATTGCATTTTTGGTTGTGAGTTGGCACGGGTGGTGTGTGGCCCGTCATCACTTTAGAAACAACATATGCTTAACAACAAGCCTTAGCTTCTATGGGTAATGGAATTCACCTGAATAATTCCATCAGTGCACCTTAGTTGAGTTTGAAGGAAGTGATTGTAATTTATGCACAAGAACATGACATCCAATTTTTCCCTAAAATGGGATGCACAATGATTATCTTCAAATTTATGGCTTTGGAACTCTCAATATCTATCTAGATTCTGTAAATCAACAAGTTCTTTCACAATCTAGAGATAGATGGGTGATTGCATCATTGGAGAAACTAGTTTAGATGCATTGTAATTGAACTAGAGGAAATCATTGATAAAAAAAATATAATGAAGAGGAAACTTGAAAACCTAAATGCTAAAATGAAATGAAAGTTATCAAGGATCAAACACCTATGCCAAAGTTACAACAAAATGTGAAGTTGATTTTAGATATATAAAAGAAAAAAGAAAACATGACATAGATCATTCTCAATTTTATGTTCACAACTCAAATGTCTCCCATGGCCAAAGCTAAAACCCTCATTACAACATCCAAAATTAAGGAATAAAACACTATTATGTCCGAAACAGAGAATTGAGTTGCAATTTTTTGAAATTCCACTTAGCATTGTGTCAATAGATTCAAGAAATTCTACTACCATGCAAATTAGCTTACATTGATTCCAAAGCTTAGGCCCTAATAATAGTTGAAAGGTAAATTGTTTTCAAAGAATGTGCTAAAAATAAGCAAGAGTACATATTTAGAATGAACATAGATATTGGCAACAATGAAGAAACAAATTATTCTCTTATACATAATTAGAATTATGTCAGAGATGAACTCAAGAAATTGAGCAATGTAGGAGGTGCTCAGCCATATATTCTAGCCATCTTGGGTGATTTGGTGAAAGACTTCTACAAGGGAATGAGCCTTGTGAGTTAACATATAATGTCTTAAATAGTTAAGTGCTACCTAACTATGTCCAAGGCATTTGCACACTGGATGCATACTCTGCCTACCAGGTTGCCTACATACCCATATCCACAAGATCAAGACCCCTAAACTACTCACTCTAACAAATATGTAGTTCTAGTTTCTAATTATTTTGATGTAGTTGTATTCCTATAACCACTAGTGAGTTTTACTCACCTAATACAACTCTTCTCCATTATACACCCACTTGGGTGAATTAGGCAGTTTTCTATAATTACAATACTATAATACCCTAGTGCAACCTTTGTGTTGTAATTTATATTTAATGTAAGGTTAACCTATATACGTCCTAAATCACTCCTTAGATAGTTCAAGTGAAATAAACACATGAAAAATGAGAGAGAAAAAGAGAAATCTACTTATCACTAGGTGTTGTCATTACATCTATGGCCATGCTACCTATTGAGTGAGCTTTATTATTTTTCTATTGTGCCAAGATCTCTCTATTTATATACATACATACATACATACATATACAAAGATTACAATGGCACAACAATGAGATGCAAAGATCACAAGGGCACGACAATAGAATGCAGTGATCACAAGGACACATACATACATATATATACATACATATATACATACATACATAAATACATATGTACATACATACATACATACATACATACATACATGTATATATATACAAAGAGATCTTTTTTAAGGTGCTAAGTGAATTACCTCAAGATCCTCCACAAAAATAATGTAGACCAAAAAAAAAGGGTAGAGTTTGCAAGAAATTTTACAAAAACATAACATAGCATATATTTTTAGAAAGAAATAAGTCATAACCTAGTTAAATGGGTCTAGTTGTTGATCAACTAGGTTGGTGTATAAGTATATTTAACTGGGTTATGGCTTCTACAAGGGAATGAGCCTCATGATTATGGCATTTATATATAAGGAAAACTTGCTTCTTTAACTCCTTACACTCAACTCTTCATTGAAGTTATTCTTCCAGCATTGAGAATAACTGCTACAAATTCCTAGGAGCCAAGGGACCCTGAACCTATGCTACATTTTCTTCAGACATGAGAGAAGTTACTACTAGCTTCAATACTTCATAACATTCTAGATCATATAGTGATGCCCAAATTAACAACAACAATAGATACTTGGGATGCAGAGATCACAAGGGCATGAAAACAAAATCCTATATCTATGCATGATCCATACATACATACATACATGTACGTGTATGTATGTATATATATGTATGTATGTATGTATGTATATGTATGTATGTATGTATGTATGTAAATAGAGAGTTCTTTCTAAGGTGCTTATTACATATTAGCTACACAACAGAAAAATTGATCCAACTGCATACATATTCTAGAATCTAAATATAAAATAGTAAAACTCACTCAACCCATGGTAAGTGACTTAGCTCGAGATCCTGCACAAAAATATTGTGCATTGTTCCTTTTATTGTACCTAATCTGATGATAGTTCTAAAGGAATTTGTAATCAACCCAACTAATCAACAACTAGACCAAATTAACAATAGTAGATACTTGGGGAGAAAGTGTGCTAATACAATTCAAAATCCATAGAATCTAAATCAAGTTATTTATCATAAATTCTTTTAAACCTTTAATAAGATAGGCATAAAATACAAAGTTTTCTAGATCTAAACATTCTTGTTAAATTTACTGGCAAACATAGAACAAATAATAACATAGTCCACTAAGTTTCCCAACATGTTCCTACATTGTTAATACTTTGTCTTAGCTAATTTTCCTGAATCCAATTGAAGTCAAATTGGAATTTCAAAAACTCATATTTCTTGAGCACATAGAAAACATAGTTATAATTAAGAGGCATAGACAAGTAAATATATTTCAAACCCCATTACAAAATAAAGTAACCATTAAATATAGATACTCTTTAAAAAGATGAACAAATTTTCCCTTAACAAAATTAGATATATTATAGGATTCTATTTGATATTTCATCTAGATTTTCTCATTAGAAATCATGGCATTTGGAAAAAAGAAGAAAACCCTAGATTTCAAATAAAAGTTTGTATTAGCTGAAACCAAATAAAAATCAACTCAAGTAGATATATTCTAGGATTTCTATTAAATAAAGAAATAGGTCTTATCACCTACCCAATTAGTTTTGAATTTTGTTCTCACCAAAAATCATAAAATGTAAGAACAACTATACCAAAAAGAATGTAAAAAGATGATTATCATAAAATGATGATTATCATGCACAATCATTTTTTTTAGCTCTTTGGCACAATTGTTCTTACAATTTTTTGGCTCAATTTCCAACTGGTCGATATGTGTTTTGAAAAATTATTCTTGGACTGTGAGTTAGGAGAAAGAGAAATATCAAACTTGAAAATGATGTACATAAATGAAATTAATTTTTAACATTCAATTTTATAAAATTACAAAAAGAACCATATAATTATAAGAAACTATTGTGGTTTTTACTATTTGAAAATTATAGTTACAAGCGATAAAGTTATATACCTTTGATTTAGAGAGCAAATAATGGAAATGAAGTATTGATGAAGGTGCAAGCTCAACTGCAACACCCCCCCCCCCCCCCCCCCCCCGCCCCCCATGTGGATGACACTATTAAGTAGAGAATGGTTACATATATACATGGTTAAGTGCTACCTTACTATGTCCAAGGCATCTGCACACTGGAGGCATACTTTGTTTACTAGGTTTCCTATATACCCATATCCATAGGATCAAGACACTTGAACTAATCACTGTAACGAATATGTAGTTTTGGTTTCTAATTGTTTTGATGTAGTTATATTGCTATAACCACTGGTGAACTTTACTCACCTAATACAACTCTTCCCAATCATACACCCACTTAGGAAAATCAAGAAATTTTATATAATTAAAATAATGTAATACCATGGTGCAACCTTTGTGTTGTAGTTTATAGTTAGTGTAAAGTTAACTTATATACATCCTAACTCACTCCTTCTATAGCTATGTTTAAAATCTTGTGACAATACCCGTGGCCATGCTACCTATTGAGTGAATTTTATTGTTTTTATGTTGTATCAAGATCTCTTTGTTTACATACCTACATACATACATGCACACACATGTGTATATATATGTACATACATACATAAATGCATGCATTCATACATACATACATACATACATACACATACAAAGATCACAATAGAACAACAATGAAATGTAGTGATCACAAGGGCACGACAATGAAATCCTACATCTCCACAATCCACAAGATCTCTCTATATACATACATATGTACATATATACACATACATACATACATACATACATCTACATATGTAATTTTATCACCTTGGAAAACTATATTTGATCCTACCAGCTAAGAACAGTTGATTGTTCATTTTACTATACCTAATTTGATGATAGTTCTAGAGGAATTTGAATCAACCCAACTAATCAACAACTAGACCAATTTAACTAGGTTATGGCTTCTTTTTTTCTAAAAATATCTTCTATGATATGTTTTTCTAAAATTTCTTGCCCATTTTTCCTGGTCTACATTATATTTTTGTACGATCTTGAGCTAAGTCAATTAGCATAGGTTGAGCGAGTTTTATTGTTTTATTATTTGGATTCTAGAATATGGGCTTTGTTTTATCATTGGTTTTGTTCAAGTCTTGATTTAAATGAAGTAGCAAAGTGGTTTTTAGGGTGGAAAGGACTATATAATGAAGAGGAAACTTGAAAACTTGAATGTTGAAATGCTAAAATGAAAGCTATCAAGTATCAAACACCTATGGAAGAGTTACAACACAATGTGAACTTGATTTTAGATATAAACAAAGAAAAAATAAAACATGACATAAATCATTCTCCATGTATTTTTTATTGTTAATAATTGCATGCAAAATAGGGTGGAGAGCTCTAAACATTGGTGGATATTTTATTGTTGTGCCCTTGCGATCACTGCATTTTTTTGTTGTGCCCTTATGATCTCTACATTTTGTTGTCATGCCCTTGGTGGAGATCAATGGAGATCTGGGATTTTGTTTCCATGCTCTTATGATCTCTATATTTTTTTTTCATGCCCTTGCGATCTTTTTTCCCTTGTGCCATTGTGATCTTTGTGTCCTTTGCAACACTACAACATTTGGAGTCAAATTGCAATGGCAATTTGCGACGGTGGTGTAATTTGTGGTGTTCAAGCCCAAATATAGTAGTGCTTTCTCTATGATTTTCTTCAATGGGAGAAGAGGTACCCATGTAAATGTTATTTTCTTTTCCTTCTAAACACATATCTCTATATATTTCCCCCAGCAAATGATTAGAGAAGCTTATCTTTATGTATATGTATGTTTATATATACATACATGCATGTGTGTATGTATGTATATATACACACATATACATATACATATGTATATACATACATATAAACATACATATATAGAGATCACAAGGCACGACAACTAGATGTAGAGATACATACATACATACATATACACATACATATATACATCCATACATCTGCATATGCAATTTTATCACCTTGGAAAACTATATTTGATCTTTACTTAATCACCAAGAGATAGTATAATTTATAAGTATAGATTTTTGCATACTTAGATTGGTATGAATAGTTTTGATTGAATTCATCTAAGGAGAGTGAGTCTACTCATGATGATAATGACTCCATGTATTGGGTCTTTAAAGGAGAGAGACTTACAGAAGATTAGATGTTGTATATGGATATGGGATGATTTGTTTGTGTGAATGGTTGATTGGGAAAGTTGCAAAAAATCAAGGTGTTAGTTGCAAGTAGTTTTGTTAACTAGATAAGGGAGTCAACTTTGAAAGTAGGATGATCAAAATTGGCATGACCATCCTTATGATAGATGTCTCTACCTTATAATAGAAAATTACCTCAAATGAAAAGAGAAAATTATTAAATATATGGAAAATTAGAATAAAATTCACCTATAATATTTTTGAAAGTAAAAAAATATAATAAAAATATAATTTGGTGGAAAATGCCATGAACTATGTGGCACCACATTGTGGCTATTCCACTATCCAGTAGTGGAAACTCTTCACATTAAATATGAAGATATTTAAATTAAAAAAGATAACTATTAGAGATCTATATTTTATTTTAGTGATAACAAATATACAATCTAATTTTAAGAAAAATAATAGTTTTAAATGTATATGATTAAATAAAATAAACAAGAATACTAGTTGTAGCTATATAATTCTAGTATTACCAATTATGTCAAAAAAAATGTTCAATAAAACAAGTATGCAGTAACATAAATGGATCATTTGCTCAATCTTATTATGACTTAATGTGAATGCATCTGATCATTACCTGGATGATATTATGCACAAGATCTTTACTCAATCACCAAGAGATAATATAGACATACATATATAGATACATACATACATATATACATACATACATGAAAACAATAATGCAATTTCTAAGATATTACAATTGTTCAACAAAATTAATGCTTTACAAGAAAATGCATCTGAAGAACTATTAGCTCAGAAGTAAGAACATGGTGTTGAAATAGTACAAAAAGTGCTACACATGAGAGGGCTGCAAGTGAAGGTGATGACTGATCTTGAAAACTTGAATGTTGAAATAAAAGCTATCGATGATCAAACACCTATGCCAGAGTTATAATACACTATGAAGTTGATTTTAGATAAGGTAAAGGTAGATATTCATAAGTTTGATAATCAATATTTAAGGCATGAGAGTAAAGGAGAAGGAGTAGCTTTAGAAAGAGAACGAGAAGGAGCAGCTTTACAAAGAGACTGCATGACACAAACAATAGCTAGAAAACATAGAGGATATTATGGAAGCCACTAGATAAAATCCAAGAAAGTTTTGCGGTAGGTACTATGACATTGGAATCACTTGCAAGTGTCTTTGAGAATTTATAGTCCAAATATCAAATGCTTATAAGAGTGTTTCAAGTATTTGTACAATCTCCCTGTGATGATCCCAAGTACCAAATACTTATAAGAGTGTTTCATGGTTGGGAAACACTTCAACATCCTTTGTAAGGTTTAAAGGTAAATTCATTGTGGTAGAGGTTTATGCAAGGGAATGAGCCTCATGATTATGGCTAGTTTATTTCTAAAAATATCTGGTATGATATGTTTTGTAAAATTTCTTGCAAACTTTTCCCATTTTTCCTAGTTTACATTATTTTTGTGGAGGATCTTGAGGTAAGTTACTTGGCACAAGTTGAGTGAGTTTTTTAATTATTATTTGGATTTTGGAATATGTATGTAGCTGGATCAATTTTTTTGTGTGTAGCTACTATGTAATAATCACCTTTAAAAAGATCTTTAGATATACATGTTCAAAAGGAGATATAAAGAGATACATGTTTAGAAGGAAAAGAAACCAAAGTTTACATACCCTTGAAGAAAATCACAAAGCTAGGGCATGGCAATAAAATCATAGAGCAAGGGCACAACATGTCAACGAAATCATAGAGCAAGGGCACAACATGGAAAACAATTGTAGAGCAAGGGCACAACACTGAAATCTTAGAGCAAGGGCATGGCTCTTGATCTCACATTGGTTTTGACAAGTGAGTGTCTACACACTTTAGTCATTTACTTAGTTCATGTCGAATAAGTAGTACATGTCAAGCACAACATGTATATAATAGAACATGTCGAGTCCAAAGTGAGTGTTGAGCCACTCATGTGCCAAGTCACTCAAGTGCCAAGTAGACAATATATGCCAAGTAATTTAGGAGCTAAGTAAGTAGTACATGCCAAATGATACAAATGTGAGTAAGAGTATAGAAAATAGTATATTTCAAGCATCAGAGACTTCAAATGTCGAGTAAGATAGTTTTTTAATATTTTCTTATAATGGCACAAACAACTATGTAAACCATTTTTTGAGCTGACTTAAAGATTGAATTAAAATATTTGAAGATAAGGATGAATCCTAATTTAGAGTCACAATGAATTACATGCAACCAATTAGAAGAAAAGGAAGGTTTAAGTAGAAAAATGGATGAATCATAGTCATTGATTCATACCTATCACCAAAGTCTTTTTAAGGAGGAAAAACCCTAAACTATCTATGATGCAAAGAAGATGTATGAAGGAGTAAGGAGAGAAGTTTGCATGCACAAATAGAGCATTCATGATAGCTAAGGAGTTGTGATTTGAGACTACATTGTAGAATTAGTTAGAGGATTATAGAGGAAGGGAAAGTATATAGCAAAGAGAAATCTAATCAAGAAGGATCAATAATATATTAGTTTAGAGGTGATATGTCATCAGGCAATCAAGTGCGAACCTCAGGATTATTGTTGAGTCATTCTACCAGGTGAATCAATTAAATCTCTTAATGGAGTAGTCCTAATAAGCTGTATTGAAATCCTTTAATAGGGTGCTTATTTAATTGTGAGTTGAATTCCTTTAACAAGGCACACTTCTAATAAGGTGTTGAAATCCTTTAACAAGGTGAGACCTAACAGTCTTTGCAAGCCTTTAACAAGGTAGACCTTTGATAGGGTAGATCGTGTCTCATGATAAAAACATTATAACCTTCATTGGATACACTTTATTACTACAGAAATGAAGATTTGTGAGTGTCATCCCCACCCTAGTTTTACCTTCTCATTGGAGGGTTTCTGGGTAATCATATCTGGTGTCATATGTGTTTACTTGTTTACATGTTTTAGATGTACATGCTTTACATGGTATTTCAATGTACTTAGTGAATGTATGAGATGAATGTGTGGTGAAAGTTTTTATGGGTAGAAGTTTAAACTACTAATTCACACCCCCCCCCCCCCCCCCCCCCCCACTCTTAGAAGTTTACCTTTCCCATTGTAATTGCAACAATTGGTATCAAAGCCATAGTTCTCTGAAAGAGAAGCTTTGTAGCTTTGAGGAGAGATCTTGCAAATGGAAGTCTACAAGTTGGGTAAGATCATTGAGAATCAGGGAATTGAAATACTACTCATTCTACATCAACTAGATGAAGCAAGAGAAGGACTAAAGAAATCTTTGAAGACAAGGAATAAAGTTTCTATTGAGGAAAATGACACACAATATAGAGAGATAGACACTACTAAGATATTTTCTAATGGAAACTCTAATGAATTCAATGTAGCTATCACAAATCTAATGGGAAAGAACAAAGCCCAAGCTGAGGAAATTAGAAATGTTAAGTTAGAACAAGAATCACAAGCCACATTGCTATGTGAAGTGATTGAATAGAAGAAGAAATCCATGGAAGACAAAACCATGATTGAAGATGACAAAAGAGTTTTGAGAAACAGGCTAGAGGAGAAATCAATAGAGCTAACCAAAGTTTTCATCATGCAATTGGATAATTTGAGTCAAATTATGAATGCCAATTATGAACTGAATGTTAAGGACATTGAGATAACAACATTAAAGTTGGAGACTGAGTAATTGCAAAGTGACCTAAAAAGGGAAAATGAATCTGCTGAGAGTTTCAATAAGCCTAATGAAGTGATCAAATACTTTGAGCAATTATTGAGATCTCTTAGATCCAATAATGACACATCTAGACTAGGATACACAAGTAGTGAAGAAGGAAAATCATCCAAAAGTGTTGAAGAAAGGAACAACAAAGGTAAGAACTCTAAACCTACTTGTCATAATAGTGGTAAGAAAGGACATACTGCTAATGTATATAGGAGAATGACTATAAATCAGAATGTTTTGCATAAAAGCATGGTTCAATTTCATAAGTACAACAAACAAGGTCATTAGGCACATGAATGCAAAACCAAGACCATGTACTGTTGAAATTACAATAGGAAAGGTAAGCTTTTGAGAGGTTGGGGGGATGAATTAGTAGTTTAAAGTTGGATCCATACAAGTTTTACCACACATCCATCTCATATATTCAATGAGTAAACTAAAATAACATGTAAAGCATGTACATCTAAATCATGTAAACATATAAAAATTCACACACATATAACACTAGATATGATTACCCAGAAACCCTTCAATGAGAAGGTAAAACTAGGGTGTGGATGACACCAAAAAATCTTCACTACTACAGCAATAAAGTGTAACCAATGAAAGTTACAATGTTTTGACCATGAAACATGATCTACCCTGTGAAAGATCTACCCTATTAAATGCTTACAAAGACTCTTAGGTCTCACCTTGTTAGAGGATTTTGACACCCTGTTAAAAGTGTGCCTAGTTAAAGGACTTTAACTTACAATTAAGTAAGCACCCTATTAAAGAATTTCATATAGCTTGTTAGGACTACTCTATTAAGATATTTTGACTAAAATCACATGTTAAAATGTCTCAGCTTTGATCCTATGGTTAGCACTTAATTTCTTGATAACATATTACCTCTAAACTAATGTCTTCTTCATCCTCCTTGATCAGATGTCTCTTTGCTGTATCCTTTTCCTTTCATCTATTCTTCTCTAACTAATTTTGCAATGCAATCCCACTTCATAACTCCTTAGCCACTATGAATGCATTGTTTTCACATGAAAACTTCTCTCTTAGCTCCTTCAATACCTTACTCACTCACTAGAGAGTTTAGTGTTTTTCCTCCTTAAGAAGTCTTAGGTGACATAGGGTTAGGTATGAATCTAAAACTAAGATTCATCTATTTTTCCACTTAAAATCCTTCCCATTTTTTGATTGACTTAATGTAATTTCATAGTGAATACAACTTGAGATTCATCTTTATCTCAAAAACATCAAAATTCAATATTAAGTCTGCTCAAAAATGGTTTACATAGTTGTTTGTGCTTTACAAACAAATATGTCAAAACTATTTCACTCAGCATCTAAAGTCTCTGATGCTTGACATATACTATTCTCTATGATGTGACTCAACATTTGTGTTACTCAACATGCACTGATTAATCATCTCCTATGTCACTTGGCATACACTATTTGCTCAACACTTGAGTGACTCAGCACATGAGTGACTCAACACTCACTGTGACTTGGCATGCTCTATAATATACATGTTGTGCTTGGAATGTACTACTTGTTTGGCATGAACTAAGTAAATAACTTAAGTTTGTTGACACTCACTTGTCAAAACCAATCTAAGATCAAAAATCTCCCCCTCTGACATGAGTGTCAAAAACACTTGATTATACATTCATATCCTTAATCTCATGAGAGTAACATATCTCTAACTTGGCTTCTATACATAACTTCAAAATTTTAAAATTTTGGAACAACTTAGATACCTAATAATCTGATATCTCCCCCTAAGTTGATATGTATTCTATATCCAAAATTTTGTACTCCTATAATCTGATACCTCCCACTTTTATATCATTTCTTTTATCCTTTTCTCTCCTCTCAAATTATTTCATCTCCCCAAGAATATTCTCCCACTTTTTGACACTTATGTCAAAGGGCTATACACTTATTATGTGTTTGTCCAAAAAGGATTTATGGACATCTAATATTATCTTGGGAGCTGCATCTCAGTTCTCACATGCCACATCCAAAGACTTTATTTGGATAGCTAGCTCGGAAACAAGGTGAACTAGACCATCTAAGGTTGAAAGATTTGGGTCTTTCTTCATTAGTGTTTCAGCATAGCCTAGCTCCTTGCACAAAATTTCCATATGAGGGGTTAGAGTGGCTTGGATGCTAGTTATTTCAACAATTTGACTCTGGATTTGGAGCAATGTCTTGAAATGCTTCTCACTCTAAGTTGGATTCATAGGTAGTTGGGCACCTAATGAACTTATCTAAAATTTCCAAGCTCAAGATGTGACTTCTAGTTTCTTGGGTGAAGAGTGTTGGATTACAAAATTTAGTGTATAATGAGAAGATATTCTCAAGTACCTTCTTCACATCCTCCATCTTAGTTTCCAATGCAACTTGTGTTAGTGCTATGTCACCTGATATTTTCTCATTGGCTTTGCTTTGAAACTTCTTTTTTGACCATTATAATAATTTAAAACTTGTGTCTAGGTTAGCATCACTCACTTTCTTTGCTATATTTTCTAATTTTTCTATTAATGGCTTGGTCTCATCTAGATCTGATAGACTAAATGCATCTAAGAAGATGTCTTTGATTCTTGCAGTGCTTGCTTCTGCTTGTGCTCCCTTTTAAGCATTTCTTGATGCTTTTTCCTTGCTAGGGCTTGTTGCAATATGCCCATTTGTTCTATAGTTATTGTATCATAGTCATACTTAGGTAGAAAAATTTCTTCATCAAGGATCACATCTTCATATTGGATCACTTCTTCTGCCTTTGATGAACTCAGGCTTGGCACTAAGATCTATAAAGGGGTTGCATTTGTGCTCATCTTTTGAAGAGTTTGAGTGGAAGGAGTGCCAAATGTTGGTAAGGTTACTAGTTCTTGGATGGATATTTTCTCCTTCAATTGAGGTGTCATCTCACTCTCTTTAGGCTTGCCCTATTCTATCACAATGACTTGACTTGCACCTTGATCTTGTGTTGTAGGTGCAGATAAGATTACCTATCTTGTTCCACTCTATTCTTCTATAGTGGCTTGTGTTTCCACTATACTCTTCTCAATTGTATCAACCTTATATGATGTAGCTTCACGTTCTTTGACCAAAGGTTGTATGGTAATGACTTGATGGATGATAGAAGGTGGTTCTTGTGGATTCACCTTTTCCCTTTCAATATTAGTCACTGATTTCTACAATTCATCTATACTAACCAAAATAGGATTCTCACAAAGTTTGGCCTATAGTGTAGACTGATCTAATAACTTCTTCAAATCACCTTCTTTAAGGGGATTGATGTTTTGAGCTAATAGGTCAGAAACATCCTTAACAATTATTGTTTCAGTTGTCTCACTTGTGACATGTTGAGGACTGACACTCTATTCTCCATGTTTCTTTGGCTCAATTGTTTCCTTGTCATCTATTTGCATTGGTGTTCCTTCCTCAATAGTGTTATCTTTTTAATCATCCTCTTCATCATCCTTTACTTCAATGGGTTATGGTTCTCCTTCCTTTATTGTAATCAACCCATAAGTAAGTTTCCACATCTGTGGGGACTTTTTCACTACATCCTTAATGTTGTTTTGTAATATGTTAAAGGATCTATATTTAGGTTTCAGCCTAACTACATATTTCTTCATAGCCTTAGCAATTTGTGCCTTAGTTAG
Source organism: Cupressus sempervirens (assembly GCA_028749045.1). NCBI lineage: Eukaryota > Viridiplantae > Streptophyta > Pinopsida > Cupressales > Cupressaceae > Cupressus > Cupressus sempervirens. The sequence goes on along the minus strand of CM053785.1, from coordinate 186,564,208 downwards.
TTTAGGCATCACTTGTGCTAGTGAGGTCTCCCTAATTTGTCGCTCTAGGTTCCAAATATAGTGTCATTTCTACTCAACCTAGTCATATAAATGTTTGAGCATAGAGTTGGCAATATCTAAGGGAGTAGTCTTGAATTTTTCCATCATGTCATAAATGGCCTCCTTGACTTGGTTCTTCTCTACTGTACCAAGATTGTCAAAATCTATATGTGTAAATCTTGATAAATTTGCACTATTCTTAATATTTTCACATAAATTTTCAAAGTTTGAAAGAGGATTGTGACTCACCACCTTAAATTGGCTAATGTCATCAAACTCAATTTTCTCTTCATTGGACTCGGCCACTACTATATACTTCCTCCTAGGCCTTTTCTACAATTGACCTTCTTGCTCTACTTGATTGGTCTTTTCTTTAGCCTGTTGTGTAATTTTATATGTACTAGCTCTTGTAGTTAGTTTAGTAGGCTTGGATTGGCTTGGTTTTATATTTTTCTTAGCCCTTTCCACTATTTGTGCCTTGGCCTTCATCTTCTTTGTATTAGTGGGTGTAGGTTCTTCCTTGACTTCTTCTTCCTCGACACCTTTAGCTACTTTAGTCTCCTCTTCTGGCTGATCTTCACCCATTCCTTGAGTTAATGCAAGAGGTGCTTGTGCTTGAATGTCTTCTTCCTCTTCCTCTTCTTCTTCCTCTTCTTCCTCCTGCTTGGCACCCTCTCCAAACTTAGCTTTCAATTTCTTCACTATCATCTCCTTTTTCTTCATGGGAAAGACAGTCTTGAGTTCCATTATGATTTTGGATTTAGCTATTTCATAATTTTGAAATATATTTGCACTTTTACCTACCTCTTCTACAAACTTAATGTAGTAATAGCTACAAAGGCTTCATCCACATTGATTTCATAACCTAAGAGTCTCAAGCATCTCACCCTTAGTGTAGCATCTTGTACAAAAGTGTAGTTGGCATCCACTAGAAAACATACATCAACATAGTGTTTCTCTACTAGTGACACTGGTATTCTCAACCTTTTCTTCATTGACTATTCAAAATCCTCAAAGTAGCTAGTCATCACAGATTCAAAGTTCTCTCCTAACTTCTCAATGTATTCACCAATCTGAACTACGACTAACCTATTGGTTTTCCAAGATACTATTCCAAATGTTGGAAAGGAGTTTTGCACATAAAAAAATATGCATATCAATATAGAACCAAATTTTCATTGTGCACTCTTTGTCTTTTCAATGGCTCCAAGATTCTCAACTAGCTGCTATAGTTGGAGTTCTGCTAGATCATATGTATGATCTTTCTTGACAATTTTGTATCCCACATCCACAACTATGTAGGGCACACTATTTAATCTACTAGATTGGTAAAATTTGTGTTAAATCACCTTAACAAAAAACTCAATCAATGGATTAGTAATTGTATCAATTGTCATGCCTCTTTTATTCTAGACAACTCCAGTGTTCTTCTCAATCACTTCTTTAGCATCACTTCTTAGTGTCTTAGGCTAATCTATGTTTGGGTAACCAGTAACTCTATGGATTATCCTCTTAGTAATTTTGATAGGTCCATTGTCCAACCATAATGAACTATCATGTATTCGGATAAGCACTATCTTGATCCACTCAATTTTAAACATATTTGGAAAATCTAGGGCTTGTGTCAATCCCTTTTTCTCTATGATTTTGAATTCTTCCTTCAATATACCCATTATCACAGAGTCTGTTGTATGCCTCCTTGATATCCATATCCCCAATGCTACCAATTTTACAATTATAACATTTCTTTACATCTTTCACCATTAACACATTTGGTGGAATCATCGACAATATACCAAAAGGGTCTTGCCTATACGCAATGTCAGGAATAGCTTTGAAAATAGGTGGCTTAACTTCAAAATTCACTAATTGAACATTCAAAACTTCCTTTCCTTCTACTTTCTTTGAACTAGATGTTATTATGTGAAACTAGGGTTTACAATAATGTAAACTATGTAGCTTAGCTCTTGATAAATACCTTATGAAGTCTAACAAACTGGTGATGAATTATTGCTCAAACCTTTTTCAATCACTTTGGATGGTTTTCGAGATTGCCTTCTACTCTGCTCACTCTTTCTCAATTTTGAAATAACGAAAAATGAATCAAAAATTTATCAAATACCCTTTGAAACCCTATAATTAATGTTGAGTGCTTACATAGCTGCTTGGCATAAAATAGTTTTAGGCTCACTTGGTGTCCATTATTGATCATTTCAATCACTTGGAAACAACTAAAAGCTTGGCATCCACTAAGAGATTGGCATCAATTAGCTGATTTGTTAGCTCAACATCTTCTAGCATTCCACTTAGCAACTATAGGAAACATTTCATACTTGGTAGAGACATGAAAATCTTAAAGATTTATCTTGGATTTCTAACAACATCTTCAATCTTTGTTCATGCTAATGTAATATTTTCAGTACTAAAACCTCTTAGAGCTGATGCATGATGTAACTTTTAAATATTAGTCCCACATACCTTTTGATTGCCTAGTCTGATGAGGTGTGATCACCTGACCCATTGGGTGAAGTGATCCCTTCTCCATTTGATGTGTTGTAATCATCATTTTTATTCCATGTTATATTTATTTCATCTCTGATGTGTTCAACATCTACCTTACCTTTTCCTTTATCAAACTCACAACTTGGTGCCTTTGACCAGTCTTCAAGCAACTAAAACATGTGGTTTAACTCAACCATCTTTGGTAGTTACCTTTGAGGTGTGTCCTAATACAATTTTTAGGAACATGTCCATATTCTTGATGAAAATAATAGTTGTATCTTGTATTATAATCCCAATTATGAGATTTTTCATAGTTCCTTTCCTTTGTTTTCCTATTTGATGACCACATGGGTTTGGATTTGCACTCAAAATCTCTATGTCCATACTTTTGATAGTTGTAGAAATATCCTTCAAATCTTTATCTATTCATGGTCTTGGTTCTGCATTCATGTCCTTAATGACCTTTCTTTTTGCACTTATCATAGTGAACCATGTCCTTAGGCTTGATATTTTGATTTGTAGTCTTGCTCTTGCACACATTAGCAGTATGTCCTTTCTTACCACAATTATGAAAAGTAGGTTTTGAGTTCTTATCTTTGTTGTTCCTTTCTTTAGAACTATTGGATGACTCTCCTTCTTTAGTGCTTGTATATCCTAGTCCATATGTATCATTATTGGATCTAGGTGATCTCAGTAATTTCTCAAAGTATTTGATGGCTTCATTTGGCTTGTTGAAGGTCTCAACATATTACTTTTCCATTTTTAGATCATTCTACAATTGCTCATTTTGTAATTTCTATGTCCTTGACATTTAGTTCATAATTGGCATTCATCATTTGACTTAAAGTATCCAATTGCATGTTGGAAATCTTGGTTAGCTTTGTTGACTTCTCTTCTACTCCATTGCTTAAAATTATTTTTTCTTCTTCAATCATGGCTTTGTCTTCCATAGCTTTCTTCTTTTGTTCAATCACCTCACATAGAAGTATAGCTTGTGATTCTTGTTCTAACTTAAGATTTATATTTTCCTCATCTTGGGCTCTATTCTTTTCCATTAGATCTATAATTGTTGCATCAAATTCATTGGAGTATCCACTTGCAAATAGCTTAGTAATATTCATCTCTTTTTATTGTTTGTCATTCTTCACAATAGCAATTTCTTTAGTTCTTCCCTTGCTTCATCTAGTTGATGTAGAATGAGTTGTGTTCAATTCCCTAGTTCACAATAATCTTTCCCAACTTGTAAACTTCCATTTCAAGATCTTTCCTCAAAGATACAAAGCTTCTCTTTCAGAGGACAAGGTTTTGATACCAATTGTTAGAATTAAAATAGGAAAAGTAAATTTCGCGGGGTGGCGGGGGGGGTGGGGGGGGGGAGGAGGGGGGGGGTGGTGAATCAATAGTTTAAACGTGGATCTATAAAAATTTCACCACACATCCATCTCATACATTCAGTGAGTAAACTAAAATAACATGTAAAGCATGTACATCTAAATCATGTAAACATATAAGCATTCATGCACATATAACACCAAATATAATTACCCAAAAACCCTTCAATGAGAATGTAAAACTGGGGTGGGGATGAAACCTACAAATCTTCACTACTGTAGCAATAAAGTGTATCTAATGAAGGTTACAATGTTTTGAACATGAAACATGATCTACCTTGTGAAAGATCTGGCCTATTAAAGGCTTTCAAAGACTGTTAGGTCTCACCTTGTTAGAGGATTTCAACACCTTATTAAAAGTGTGCCTGGTTAAAGGACTTTAACTTACAATTAAGTAAGTACCTTATTAAAATATTTCATATCGCCTGTTAGGACTACTCTGTTAAGAGAATTTGACTAAAATCACTTGTTAGAACTTCTCAACTTCGATCCTACAATTAGCACTTAATTGCTTGATAACAAATCACCTCTAAACTAATGTCTTCTTGATCCTCCCTAATTAGATGTCTCTTTGTTGTATCCTTTTCCTTTCCTTTATTCTACTGTAACTGATTCTACAATGTAATCCCACTTCATAAATCCTTAGCCACTTTGAATGCATTGTTTTTGCATGCAAACTTCTTTCTTAGCTCCTTCGATACCTTACTCACTCACTAGAGAGTTTAGGGTTTGTCCTCCTTAAGAATACTTAGTTGACTTAGGGTTAGGTATGAATCTATGACTGACATTCATCCATTTTCCCTCTTAATCCTTCCCAATTTTTGATGGTTTGCATGTAATTGCATAGGGAATCCAACTTGAGATTCATCCTTATCTCTAAAATATCAAAATTCAATCTTAAGTTGGCTTTAAAATGGTTTACATAGTTGTTTGTGCCTTTATAAACAAATATGTCAAAACTATTTCACTCGGCATCTAAAGTCTCTAATACTCAACATATACTATTCTCCATGTTGTGACTTAGCATCTATTTTACTCAACATGCACTACTTACTCAACACCTATGTCACTCAGCATACACTATTTTCTCAGCACTTGAGTGACTCAACACATGAGTGACTTGGAACTCATTGTGACTTGGCATGTACTACTTGTTCAGTATGAACTAAGTAAATAACTTAAGTGTGTTGACACTCATAAAAAAAAATCTGAGATCAACATGCACACACAAAGATTTGAGGATATTTTTCTAACTATTATAAGTATGGACATAGAGCTTTTGAGTGCAGATCCAAACCCATGTGGTCATCAAACAAGCAAACAAAGGTAAGGGACAATGGAAAATCTTATAACTAAGATTAGAATACAAGATATAGTTGTCATTATTGTCAAGAATATGGACATGTTTGTAAAAATTGTATTAGGACATACTTTAGAGGTGACTACAAAAGGTGGTTGAGTCAAACCACATGTTTTAGCTATTTAAAGATTGGTCATATCAGTTGGTGCTATCCAACAAGGTCAAAGGCAGGAAGTTGTGAATTTGATAAAGGAAAAGGCAAAACATGTGTTGAAAATTGTTAGAGATGAGCTGAATAAGACATGGAAGAAAAGGGATGATTGCAACACATCAAATGGAGAAGGGATCACTTCACCCAATGGGTCAGGTGATCACATCTCATCAAACTAAGCAATCAAGAGGTATGTGGGACTAATATTTAAAAGGTCAAATCATACATCAATTCCAAAAAGGACCTAGTACTGAAAAAATTATAAAAGCATGAATAAATATGCAAGATGTTATTAGGAATCCAAGAAAAATCTCCAAGTTTTTCATGTTATTGCCAAGCATGAAATGTTTCCTATGACTATTGAGTCAAATACTAGAAGATGTCAAGCTAACAAATTGGATAATTAATGCCAATCTCATAATATTTACCTAAAAAATGGAATTATAATGGATGTCAAGTGAGTTTGAAATCAGTTTATGTTGAACTTACAACTATGTAAGAACTCAACATTAATTGTAGGGTTTCCAAGGGTATTTGATTGATTTTTGAGTCATTTTCATCATTTTGAAATCAAGAAAGAGAAAGGACAAGAGAATACGATTAGAAAAATCATCCAAAGTGATTTTAGAATATTTTAGCAGTGGTTCTACAACATTTCATCAAATCTTGTAAGGTATTTATCAAGTGTCGAGTTACACAGTTTATATTTTTGTAAACCCTAGATTTTCACAATGGCATCTAGTTTAAAGAATGTAGAGGGAAAGGAAGTTTTGAATGTTCAACTAGTTAGTAATGAAGTCAAGAAACCAATATTCAAAGTCATTCTTAAAATTTCTTACAAACAAGACCCCTCTGGTGTACTATCCATGATACCACCGAATGTTTTAATGGTGCAAGATGTTAGGAAGTGTTACAACTATAAAATTGGAAGTATTGGTGATATGGAGATTAGGCAAGCATATGAGAAACTTTTTGAAAATGGTGTATTAATGGAAGAATACAAAATTATAGAGAAGAAAGGGTTAACACAAGCCCTAGATTTCCCAAATGTGTTCAAAACTGAATGGATTAGGATAGTATTGAGTAGGATACATGATAGTTCACTATGGCTAGATAATGGACCCATCAATATAGCCAAAAGGATAATCCATAGGATAATAGGGTATCCAACCCTAGATTGGCCTAAGGCTCTAAGAAGTGACTCAAAAGAGGTAATTGAGAGTATGGAATAAAAGAGGAATGACAATTGATACCATTATTGATACTTTGATAGACTTTTTAGTAAGGGAACTATTTCACACAAGTTTTACCAATCCAACAGATTGAATAGTGTACCATGTATTGTAGTAGATATTGGATGTAAAATTGTCAAGAAAGATCACACATATGATCTTGAATAATTACAACTTCATCAACTAATTGAGAATTTAGGAGCAATAAGGAAGACATAGAGTGCATAATGAAAATGTGTTCTATTCTTATATGCATTTTCTTTTATGTTCAAAATACTTTTCCTACATTTGGCATAGTTGCATGGAAAAACAACAAGTCAGTGGTAGTAAAAATTAGTGAGTTCATTGAACAATTAAAGGTGAGAGCTTTTAGTCAGTTATGACTAGCTACTTTGAGGATTTTAAGCAATCAATGAAGAAAATATTGAGAATACTAGTATCCTTAGTGGAGAAACGCTATGATGATGTTTGCTTTCTAGTGGATGTTGATTATGCTTTTGTTCAAGCAACAACACTAAGGGTGAGATGGCTGAGGCCACTTGGATATGAAATAAATGTAGATGAAGCCTTTGTAGCTATTACAACTTTACTGGTAGAAGAGGTAGACAAAAATGCTACTGCATTTGGAAATTATGAAATGGCTAAATCCAAAATTACTATGGAACTAAAGACTACATCTATTATTAAGGAGAAGGAGAAATTGGTGAAGAAATTAAAAGCTAAATTTGGTGAAGGGGTTGAGTAGGAAGAAGAAGAAGAAGAGGATGAAGGGGAAGAAGACACACATGCACAAGAACCACTAGCTTTAACACAAGGAATAGGTGAAAACTAGCTAGAGGAGGAGACAGAAGTTGCTAAAGATGCTAAGGGAGAAGAAGTCGAAGAAGCACCTACACCTAGTGATTAAAAGAAGAGGAAGGCCAAGGAACAACTTTTGATAAGGGCTAACAAAACTATCAAACCAAGCCAAGCCAAGCCTACAACACCTACTACAAGGGCTAGTGCACATGTCACTACACTAAAGGCAAAAGAAAAGACAAAACCTATAGAACAGGGAGGTGACATGTAGAAAAGACCAAGGAGAAAATACATTGCACAAGATGAATCTGATGAGGAGAAAATAGACTCAGAGGCCAATAGCCAATTCAAAGTGGTGAGTCAAAATCCTCTATCTGACTTAGAAAATCTATGTGAAAATATTAAGAATAGTGCAGATTTATCAAGATTTTCACATGTTGATTTTGATAATCTTGGTAAAGTTGAGAAAAATCAAGTGCAAGAAGCTATATATGCCATGACAAATTTTTTTAAGAAAGCTCCATTGGAAATTTCTAACTTGATACCTAAGAGCCTATATGAGAGAGTTGAGCAAAAATGGCACTATTTCTTGAACCTAGAAAGAAAATATGGGAGACTTCACTTGCACAAGTCATGCCTGAACTAAGTAAGGCACAAATTGCTAAGGCTATGAAGAAATATGTAGTTAGGCTTGTACCTAAATATAGAGCCTTTAGCATATTGCAAAATAATATTGAAGATGTAGTTAAGAAGTCTACTCAAATGTGGAAAGTGACATATGGTTTAGCTATGGTAAAGGAGGGTGAATAGGAACCTATTGAGGTGAAAGATGATGAAGATGATAATGATGAAGACACTATTAAGGGAAATGCAAAGATACAAGTAGACAACTAGGCAATAGCTGAAGCAGAGTGCTTGATGTCATCCCTCAACATGTAACAAGTGTTGGAATAGTAAGAGTTAAGGATGTATCCGATATCACAGCTCAAAAAATCAATCCCCTTATGAAGGAAGATCTAAAGAAGATACTTGATCATTCTACAGTGTAGGCCAAACTATGTAATAATCCTATATTGGTAAGTGTGGATGAATTGCAAAAACAAGTGACTGACACTACAAGGGAAGAGGTGAGTACACAAGAACCACTTACCATCACCCCTCAAGTCACTCATATACAACCTTTGGATAAAACACCTGAAGCTACAATTGAAAAGGTTGATATAGTTGTAATAGATAAAGAGGGAACTTGAGCCACTACAAAAATACAAAGTTAAAAAACTCAGATAAGCTTATCTACACCTATAGTACAAGCACAAGGTGAAAGTCAAAACATTGTGGTAGAACAAGATAAGCATGAAGAGACCAAGCTAACATGTAAGGTGAAGGAAAAAGTAGTGATTCAAGCCTTGGTAACTTTACCAGAATTTGGCACTCCTTCTAGTCACCCTCTTTAAAATCTGAGCACAAATGCAACACTATTGCAAATCTCAATGCCGAGTCCAAGCTTGTCAAAGGCTAAAAAACTAATACAATATGGAGATGTAAACCTTGATGAGGAGATTATGTTGCCAAAGTATGACTTTGAAACAATGATAGTTGAGTAGATGCACATATTGCAAGAAGCCCTAGCAAGGAAGAGAAGACAAGAACTACTTTAAAGGAGCATAGGTAGAAGCAAGAATTACATGATATCAAAGACATCTTTTTAGATGCATTTAGCTTGCAACCTCTAGATGAAACCAAGCCATTGATTGAACAACTAACACATATAGTGGATAAGGTTAGTGATAGAGACCTAGATACAAATGAAAAATTGTTAGAATGGTTAGAAAAGAAATTCCAAAGAAAAGTAAATAAAAAAATATTAAGTGACATAGCACCCACACAAGTTGCATTGGCAACAAAGTTAGAAAGTGTGCAGAAGGTACTTGAGAATATCTTCTCATTGTACACTAAATTGTGCAATTCAACACTCTTCACACAAGAGACAAGAAGTCACATTTTGAGTTTTGAAAGTTAGATTAATGCATTAGATGCAAAACTACCTATGCCACCAGCTCAAAGTGAGAAGCACTTTAGAACTTTGCTACAAACCCAGAGTCAGTTAACTACATTGTCAGTAGATGAAGCCAATATAAGGGCTAAACTGATTAAGATCCAAACAACGTTGACCCCACACATGGAAATTTTGGACAAGGAATTAGGCTATGCTAAAACACTTATGAATAAAGACCCAAATCTTTCAACATTAGATGGCCTAGTCCACCTTGCTGTTGAGCAAGCTATCCAAATCAAGTCTTTGGATATAGCATGTGAAAATTGGGATGCAACTCTCAAAATTATCCTAGATGTCCATAAATCTTTCTTGGAAAAACACACAAGTAATGTATAATCCCATTGACATAAGTGTCAAAAAGGGGGAGATAGATAGATTTTGGGGGAGATATAACATTTTGAAGAAATAAACATGGGGACATAAGCAATGGGGGAGAAATAAAAAGAGGAAGATATAGAGCAGAGAGTAAGAGAAGGGACAAAGAAAAGATAGAATAAGCTATGGGAGAGCAAGCACAAAAAACATGAAGTCAAATAGAATTAGTTGAGGCACATTTACTCAACAAGAGTATAGAATTTTGGATACAGAATAGACCTATCAACTCTGGGGGAGTTATCAAATTTTGAGGTACAAGTTGTTACAAAATTTTGAATATTTTGAAGTTTTGTATATAAGTTGAATAAGACATATGTTATTTTCATAAGAATAAGGATATTAATACATGGCCAAGTGTTTTTGACACTCATGTCAAAGGGGAGATTGTTGATCTCAGATTGGTTTTGACAAGTGAGTGTCTACACACTTTAGTCATTTACTTACTTCATGCTAAATAAGTAGTACATGTCAAGCACAACATGTATATAATAAAGCATGTTGAGTCCAAAGTGAGTGTTGAGCCACTCATGTGCCGAGACACTCAAGTGCCAAGCAGATAGTATATGCTGAGTAATTTAGGAGCCAAGTAATTAGTGTATGTTGAGTGATACAGATGATGAGTTAGAGTATAGAAAATAGTATATGTTGAGCATCAAAGACTTCAGATGTCGAGTAAGAAAGTTTTTTAATAATTGTTTGTAATGGCACAAATAACTATGTAAACCATTTTTTGAGCCAACTTAAAGATTGAATTATGATATTTGAAGATAAGGATGAATCCTAATTTGAAGTACCAATGCATTACATGTAGCTAATTAGAAAAAGGGAAGGTTTAAGTGGAAAAATGGATGAATCACAACCATTGATTCATACCTAACCCTAAGTCACCAAAGTCTTCTTAAGGAGGACAAACCCTAAACTATCTATGATGCAAAGAAGTTGTATGAAGGAGCAAGGAGAGAAGTTTTCAAGTGCAAACAAAGCATTCATGGTGGCTAAGGAGTTGTGATCTGAGACTACATTGCAAAATTAGTTAGAGGAGAAAAGAGGAAGGGAAAGTATACAACAAAGAGACATCTGATCAAGAAGGATTGAGAATACATCAGTTTAGAGGTGATCTATCATTAGGCAATCAAATTCTAGCTGCAAGATCATTGATGATTCATTCTAGTAGGTGAATCAGGTAAATCTCTTAACAAAGTAGTCCTAATAGGTTGTATTGAAATCCTTTAATAGGGTGCTTAATTTTGTGTTGAAGTCCTTTAACAAGGCACATTTCTAACAAGTTGTCAAAATCCTTTAACATTGTGATACCTAACAGTCTTTGTAAGCCTTTAATAAGGCAAACCTTTCACAAGGTAGATCATGTCTCATGATCAAACATTGTAACCTTCATTGGATACACTTTATTATTGTAGTAGTGAAGATTTGTGGGTCTCATCCCCACCCCAATTTTACCTTCTCATTGGAGGTTTTTTGGGTAATCATATCTGGTGTCATATGTGTTTACTTATTTACATGTTTTAGATGTACATGCTTTACATGGTATTTCAGTTTACTTAGTGAATGTATGAGATGAATGTGTGGTGAAAGTTTTTATCGGTTTAAAGTAATGATTCACCCATCCCTCCTCTTATAAGTTTACCTTTCCCATTGTAATTCCAACAATGGAAACAAAACACAAAGTTCACAAGGGCATGTAAATCAAATCATAGAGCAAGGGCACTACAATGAAATGCAGAGATGTATCACAAGAAAGAAATGCACCAAATACATATGCATAATCATGAGGCTCATTCCCTTGTAGATGTCATAACATAGTTAAATAAATGTATATATCAACCTAGCTAATAAAAAATTAGAGCCATTTAACTAGTTATGGCTTGTTTCTTTCTTAAAATATTTGGTTTGATATGTTATTGTAAAATTTCTTACGAACTCGGCCCATTTTTCATGGTCTATAATATTTTTGTGCTAGATCCTGAGGTAAGTGACTTAGCACGGGTTGAGTGAGTTTTATTGTTTTATTATTTGGATTCTGGAATATGTATGTAGATGGATCATATATGTAATAAGCACCTTGAAAAATTTCTCTTTGAATATATAAAGAGATACATGTTTAGAAGGAAATATAAAGACGTACACATTTACAAGGAAAAGAAAAAAACATTTACATATGTACACCTTCTCGCCCTTGAAGAAAATCATAGAGATAGGGCACATAGATCACAAGGGCACAACATGGAAATAAAATTGTAGAGCAAGGGCATGACATGGAAATAAAATTGCAAAGCAAGGGCACAAGATGACAATGAAATTGTAGAGAAAGGGCACAATAAAAAAATGTAGAGATGACAAGGCACACCAACCAAATGCATCGATCACAAGGATGCCATGATAATGTTCATAACTCTCCACCTCTTTTGTGCACAACTCTCTCCTAAATCAAAACAAATGGAAAATGAATTTCATGTTTCTTTTTTTTGTTTTATGCTCACGAGGGCATCACAATTATGATGCCAATGTTGGTATTGCGACATCGTTGGGGATAGTTACAAAAAAAAACATGAAAATGACCACAAATTACACCATCATTGCAACTTGACCCCAAATTTTATAGTGTTTGGAGCTTCCTTTTTTGTAGAGGTTAGAGAATGGAAAAATCTTCTTAGAAACTATGCTATAGTCTCAGGTTAGTGTATTAACTATTAGAAAAGCATAATTTACTTCTTTAATATTGATGTTAAACTATAGGGAAATATTGTTGGTATCTAGGATTTCCAAGTGAATACTCTCCCTTTGACATATCTTAGTCTCCCCCTTACTATCAAGGATTTTAGTGGGGAGTTATGGAATTCTATCCCTAAAAGGACTTAGAAGAAGCTAGCAGGCTGGAAGGGTAAACTGCTCAGTAACATTGGCAAGCTCAAACTAGTGTCTACTACACTCCAAGGCATCTCATTCTATTTCCTCTCCATCCTCAAAATCTCAGGAGCTATGGTTGATAAGTTGGAGAAAATTTAGAGAGATTTCATTTGGACAGGGGGCAAAGAACACAAAAGACCATTGCTAGTTAATTGGGACCATGTTTGTCTACCTAAAATTACAGGTTAGGTCCACAACTTAAATTGTGCTCTTCTAGCTAAGGTTTTGCATAACCTCCTAATTAAGAAGGTTAGTTGGCACAAAATCATGGAGGCTAAGTATCTGGATTGGGGTAGCTTTTATAAACGTTTTTCTAAAAAATGGTCACCCACAAGGCTCTAAAATTCTGAATAGCATCCTAAAAAGTTAGAATATTATGGAAAATGGTATCCATTGGAAAATTGGTAATGGATGGGACACTTGATTTTGGGAGGATGCTTGATTCAAAAATTCTCCACTTAAGATGACCAGGTTTTTGCCTATTGTAATAAGCTCCTCTAGATTGTCTCTCTTGGGAAGCTACTTTTCTAATGGAAAATGGATTGGTTTAAGAACCTTGGTGGGAGACTACCAAGGCTTCAAGGTGCTCATTATTGAGCTAGACACCCTCCTATTGGAGTACATGATTCCCTTTATTGATGGCCTAGATAGGGTGCTCTAAAAACTTAATAAAAATGGGAACTTCTCTCTTAAGTCATCTTATAATTTGCTGACCTATGGTATCACAAATAGTGCCTATTGGGAGAAGGTTTGGAGACATTGAATTCTATTTAAAATGAATCTCCTCTAGTGGCTTGTCCTTTAGGGGAAAATTCTCATCCTCAATAACCTAGCCAAAGGGGGGTTTAGCATGGAAAATAGATATTTCTTAGATTTACATGTTGAAGAAAGTCCAAATACCTTTTTATCCACTATGACTATGCTAGAGCCATTTGGGGCCATATTCAAGATAGCTTAAACATATATTGGGTGTTCAATTCTTCTATCCAAGAATTCTTATTGGATTAGTAGTCTCCTTTCAAAAACCCTAGCCTACACTTTCTCTAGCAAAAAATTCCCCCACACATTTGTTGGTGCATTTGGAAAGAAAGAAATAACATGATCTTCAAAGACATTTCTCTTCCCCTAGATATTATTTTTTGAAAATGTTTCTCTCTTTATAGGGAAAATTTCTTGACTTCCCAGAGAAAAAATCCATGTTTCCCACCTAAAGTTGAGGAGCTCTAGATTACTATGAACTAGAGAATTGAGATCAATTTCTCCCTATTTGATGACTCCAAAGCCAAGTCAAGAAAGGAGACTAGGTGGACCACCTTGAATCCTTAGTTTATGAAGCTGAATTTTGATGGTGCTATCAATGGGGGTTCTCACGCTGGCATAGGTTCTTTGACAAACTTTGATGGGCAACTTCTGGCTGCCTATGTGGGCCCTCTTAGAGAGCATACTATAAATCAGGTGGGAGGGATGGCTCTCTTATGGGGTCTAAGGGTTGGTAATGATATCCAAGTCACACTGGTCTAGAAATCAAAGGGGACTCCAAAATCATTATGGATGTTGTTAAGAATATAATAATGTGGGATGGAGAGTTGGTCTAATCCTTGGAGACCTTCATAGCCTTCTACAGAGATTATAGGTTGTCTTGATCCAACACATTTACAGGGAAGGAAACTCCACTGTAGACTCTATCAAGGTGTGATTGGTTTAGTGTTGGACAACTTCACTATTTGGAATAATGCTTTTCAACTACCTCATCCTACCTAGCTTTGCATTAATCTTGACGTGAGAGCATCCTCAAGAAATATCCATGATTGCTAACCACTAAGGTTTCCAAATTTAGACAATGAAAACAAGAGGGTTTCCTAGCTTTGTCACCAATATTTTGAGTGTTCAAAATAATCCCTATTAGACTTATAATGACAAGCTGGAACCCTTGCTAAGTTGGCTTTAATAACTCATTCTCTATTACACTCTCAATAGTTTTTGTGTGAGCTATCGGAGGAATAAGATGAAATATTTGATGGAACCCACTAGTTGCCTCTTTGTCACACCTAAAAGTAGAAGTAGGATTTTTAGAGACCACATAGAGGATATTTGGGTTCCTTAGAAAATGTTGTACATTTCTTGGCAACTTGGGGATTTCCTGTATAATATCACCCTCTTTTGGGAAGGATTTTGTGTTATGAAAGTACATGGTGACCATGATCATTTATGTGACTTTAGGCTTCACATTAATAATATTTGTTTTTTAGAGGTTACAAAAAATTTCCATTAATAAAAATTAGCACCAATGTGATGTGAGGTGTCATTATTTTTATTGTCTTCTCTCCACTTTTGAATCACCAAGAGTTTTTTATTCCTTGTCTATTAGTTGTGTCCATTTCTATACTTGGGCATTTTTTTGGTGTTCTATCTACTTAACTAGTGCTTGGGCCCTTGCTTTCTTTGTGTGTTTCTATACTACTATAATGGGTGTGGATAGATATCATATTGAGCTTGATAGAATTAAGGAATATTTTAAGAGAAACCCCATTGTCATGTATATTTGCAAGGATGACAACATTCTCCCATTTATGGAAAGTATGATGGGTTTTGAAGAGAATGTCTTGGTCTTGTTTTTCAAGTCCTAGAATCATATAAAGGTCACAGTGAGAGGGCTCACCTTTGAGATTAATGAGGAGTTCATAGCCTAGGCTACTTTCTTGAATACTAATGGGTTTAAGTGGAAAAAGACCATCAATTCTCTAGATGCGGTAGGTTTGGACCAATTTTTTAGACATTCAAGGAGAATCCTATCAAGAAGCATGATGGCTATAGCATGAAGTAGCTTTCAGACATCTGTAAAATCATTGTTGAGTATTTTACTCTAGAAGGTAGGTATGGGGTTACTACTACTATGTGTTGGAATTAACAAGTGGGAAGATTTACTTCTGAGAGGGGGGGTGAATCAGAAGTAACTAACTTTAACCTTTTCAAATTCTATTAACTGAAAACATTTACATACATCTGATTCATCTAATCAACATGAAAGTAAAGACATGCATGAAAATAGACACCATATAAATTTTGGTAACCTAGAAACCCTCCAAAAATGAGAAGGTAAAACTAGAGTGGGGATGACACCCACAAAATATCACTATAATAATGTGTAACTATTCAAGGTTAAAATGTTTGACCACTTCCAATGGTCTGCCCTATGAAAGGCATGTCCTATTAAAGACTTTACACCCTATTAAAAGTGACCTAGCTAAAGGAATTCACTACCCTGCTAAAAGTAGGCCTGGTTAAAGGACTTTTGTACGTTCACTTGGAATGCCACCCTATTAAAGGATTTATAAATGGCTATTAGGCCAACCTAAGTCCATAGGATTTCCATTATCTAATACAATTTCTAGAGAGTATTAGAAAGTATTTGGCCTAATAGCTTTGCAATCTTCAATTGTTGGTTCCATATCCTTGTTCTTCTCTTGCTGATTTGACCCTTGCTTGATCTAATATGTCACTCTATGAAGTTCTGATACTCTATTCTTCAACAACTACATTCTACAATGCTGCTCTATTCTTCACTAAGTCTTTCAAACTCCCCTGCAAATTTTGCTATAGTTCACCCATACACTTCTTTCATCCACACATACAATGGGGTTTCATCCTCCTTTTAAGGATTTTGAAGAGTAAGGATTAGGTATGAATCTATGATCCATATTCATTCTTCATTTCCTACTCAACTCTTACACTTTCCTATTGGATGCATGCCTTCTCCATTTTTCTTATTGGTTGCATGTTGATTACATAAGTAATGCAAAAGATTCATTCTTATCTTCAAGATCCTTCAAGATTCATCGCATGTCAGCTTAAAAGATGGTTTACATCCGAGTTTGTGAAGATACAAACTCATATGTTGATTCTATGTTACTCAACACATACTAGTTGTTGATGCTTGGCACATATAGGAAAACTGGCTCACTCAGCTCCTATAGAAATTCTATTTCACTGAACATCTATAGTGACTTAGCATCTATACTTTGCTTGGCACTTGAACTTTTCTTGGCACCTAAAGATCACTCAGCACCTGAAGTTCACTTGGCACCTATTGAATTTTTGGCTCAGCGTACATTGTAGCTTAGCTTCTATATTGTACTCGACATCAACTGAAGAATAGCTTAAGTGTGTTGGCACTCCAATGTCAAAACTATTTTGAGACCAACAATCTCCCCTTTTGACATGAGTGGAAAAAACACTTAACTAATCAATATAAATTTGATCTCTATGAATATACTTCATATTCTATTTTGCATATGTACAAGACTTCAAAAAATTATTCAAAATTTTGTATACCTCAAAATCTTGTAATTCCTCCTCAGCTAATGTGAAATTACCATTCCTGTAACCAAAATTCTTGTGTTGAATGTGTCTCATGTTGATGTATCTAATACTCTTTGCCTTATCTACCTTTATCTATATCTGTGCACCTTGTTAATCTCCTTATTTACATCTCCCAAAACATTATATCTCCAAGATGTATATTTGCAATATCTCCCCCTTTATTATTCTCCCCCATGAATATTGTCTCCCCCTTTTTGACACTTATGTCAAAGGGTCCTGAGGGTTAAGACCATATTTTGCCAAAAATGTTTGATTTACGTCCATAATCATCTTGAGAGAAGCATCCCAATTATTTAAAGCAATCTCCAATGACTTGTGTTGGATGGCTGTCTCTGCTAAAAGATGTACAAGACCTTCTAAAGTATAAAGATTAGGATCTTTCTTTATAACATTTTCTACATAGGCCTATTCTTTATGGAGTACTTCCAGATGTGGGGTTATGGAAGATTGGATTTGCATCAATTTGGCCTTAGTATTGGCCTCTTTTTCTATTGACACAGCTAATTCCTTTTGTGCATGAAGCATAGCTACAAAATGCTTCTCACTTTGAGCTAGATCTTTTGGTAGCTGAGTGCTAGAAATCTTTAGATTTCATTCCAAGCTCAATATTCTATGGCTCATTTCCTATGTAAAATATGAGGAATCACACAACTTTTGTACAATTAGAATACATTCTTAGGTACTTTCTTCACTTTTTCAATCTTCTTTGCCAACTCAACTTGTGAAAGTGCTATTTCACTTTATATTTTCTCATTTACTTTCATCTGAAACTTCTTTTCTAACCATTCCAATAATTTGACATTAGTTTCTAGGTCCTCATTCTGTACCTAGTCCACAATGTTGGCCAATTGCTCCATAATGGGTTAGGTTTCATTAGGTACTTGCAAGCTGAATGCATCAAGAAAGATGTCCTTGATTTTTGCTAGTGCTTGCTTCTGCATATACTCATTTCTAAGTATCTCTTGTCTCTTCCTCCTTTCTAGTGCATTTTGCACTTCATTTATCTACTGCACATTCATGGTTCTTGAGTCATAACTGGGTATGACTATTTCTTCATCAAGTGTAGGGTCTCCATAGTGAAGTATCCTTGCAACCTTGGTAGTGCTTGAGCTTGGTGCTGAAATCTACAATGGGACTGCATCAGTACTCAACTTCTTATTAGGAGTCCTTGAGGTAGGCAAGTTTACCAACATTTGTATTGTCTCCTACCCCTTAGGGGTTTTCTCTTCTTCTTTCTCCTCTTCTCTACTACCTTGATCACTGATGATAATTTGTGGAGGTGCACCTTGGGTTTGTGCTATAGGAACATCTTGTCTTGTTTTTTCCTTTGCTTGCTCCTCGATAGTTGTTGCTGTTGTAACTACTCTATCAACCTTAGCAATTTTGTCTTGTTCTACTTGCTCTTTAGGTTGATCTATTGTAGCTATGGGAGGTTGTGTAGATTATTCTTGTGTGCTTTCTTTCTCCTTTCTTATCTTTGCTACAACTTTCTGCAACTCATCAACACTCACCAAAACTGGATTTGTACAAAGTTTTGCTTACAATGTAGATTGGTGAAGGATCTTTTTGAGATCCTCTACAGTTAAAGGATTGATGTTCTGAGTTGGGGTATCAAGAACATCCTTTACAATTACTATAACTATAGGTGTTGTAAGTGGAGGTTTTGGTGGTGGTAGTTGGGTGTCTTGGAGACTCTGTTCAGTCTACTGCTCTTGAGCTATTTCCTCTTCACCATGTGTCTTCTCCATTGTCTCTTTCTTTGTTTCTTTCTCTCCTTCATCTTTTTCTTTCTTTCTTCCTCTTTCTCATTCTCTTCTTCTTCATCATCATATCTACCTTCAAATGAGTCTTCCTACCCTTCTTTCACAATTGTCAATCCATATATCAATTTCCACATTTGTGTGGACTTTTGGACAACATCTTCTATTTGGTTTTGCAAAATTTTAAATGCTCTATATTTGGGTGCAAATTTGATCCCATGATTCTTATTAGCCTTTGTTATTTGATCTTTAGTAAGGTCTAGCATTACATGAGCCAATGTAGACTTCCTTATTTCTTTCTCCATTTTTAGATAGTCATGCCATTTATTCTCAACCAATGAGCTTAGCTCCTTAGGCATTGAGTTTTCTAATTCAAGTGGGGTGGTCTTGAACTTAGCCATCATAGTGTAGATAGCCTCTTCCACTATGTTGTATTGTTTCTTTGACAACTTATTAAAATCTATGGTCTTTAGACTAGTTAAATCAACATTGTCTCTAATATTATTGCAAATGTTTTCCAATTTAGAAGTGGTAGAATGGCTTACCAATCTAAATTGATCCTCATTAGACTTTGTTCTTTCCTCATCTAATTCAGGAGGTGCAACATATTTTCTTCTCTTCTTTGGTTCTGTAGGCCCTCCTTGTTTTTCTCCCTTCTTCTTCTCTTGTTCCTTTGCCCCTTCATTTGTAGCCCTAGTGTTAGCCCTTGTAGTTAGCTTGGCTAGGCTTGGCTTTGTAGGTTTCTTCTTTCATTTGGGCTATGCAAGTGGCTACTTTTGAGTGTTCCTTTTCTTTGGCTTAGCCTTTGGTGCTTCTTGCTTGGCACCTTTATCTTTATCTACATCCTCCCCCATAGCTTGGGTTAAGGCAAGTGGCCCTTGATCTTGCTCTTCTTCATCACCCTCAGAATCTTCACCTTCTTCTTCTACTTCTTCTTTAGTGCCTTCTCCAAATTTGGCTTTTAGCTTCTTAACTAGCTTGTCTTTCTTCTTCAAAGTGGAGACCTAGTCTTTAAGTTCTTATCATTTTTTATCTCACCACATCATAAGTTCCAAAATGTGGTGCATCCTTTTCAATTTTCTCTTCTAATAAAGTAGTTATTGCTGGTGATGCTTCATCTATGCTAATCTCATACCCAAGAGGTCTCAACCATCTCACTCTTGGTATGGTAGCTTCAATGTATGTGTAATCTATATCTACAAGGAAACATACATCATTTACATGTTTCTCCACTAAAGAAACTAGAATTCTAAGTCTTTGCTTCATTGACTTCTTGAAGTCCTCAAAATAACTAGTCATCAAGGTTTCAAAGTTAGCTCCCATCTGCTCTATTTATTCATTAACTTGAGTTATAATTGACCTATCATTTCTCTATGTAGCTTTTCCAAATGAAGGAAATTCATTTTGAACATAGAAGAAAATACATATCAAAATGGCACTAAATTTGCATTAGGCTCCCTTGGTTCTCCTGATTGCTGCTAGATTTTCATTGAACTATTGTAGTTGCAGTTCTGCAAGATCATATGTATGATCTTTCTTCACCAATTTGTATCCTACATGTACTGCAATGTAGAGCACACTATTGAGTTTGCTAGATTGATAAAATTTATGTGCAATGGCTCTGACAGAAAAATCAACTAGAGGGTCTTGGATAGTGTCAATTGTCATCCCTCTTTTATTCCACTTTGCACCTGTGTTTTTCTCAATTGCCTCCTTGGCATCACTCCTAAGAGTCTTCGACTGATCTAGGGTTGGGTACCCTATCACTCTATGTAAAATTCTCTTTGTGATCTTGATAGGACCATCCTCAAATCATAAACTACCATCATGCATTCAGCCTAACACTAGCCTAATCCATTTTGTTTTTAAAATAGTGGGGAATTCTAGGGAACATGTTAAACCCTTGTTTTCAACAATTTTATATTCATCTTTCAACACTCCATTTTTACACAATTTTTCATATACCTCCCTAATCTCCATGTCACCTATAGCTCCAATCTTGTAGCTATAGCATTTTCTTACATCTTGAACCATTATAACCTGGGGTATGATGGATAGGGCACTAGCTAGGTCATTCTTATATGCAACCTCTAGGATTGGACAAAAATCAAGTTGTCTAACCTCTTTGGATACTAGTTGGACTTCAAATTGTTCCTTCTCCTAAGTTTTTCTAGAGCTAGAAGCCATTTTGCACAATCTAGGGTTTCAACACAAAGAAAACACGAAACTACATAGCTCGACATAGTTGTAAATACCTTGTAATCAATGGAATCATGTTGGAATGCTATTGAAATCTTCTTATGCATTGGATTCTCTACTTTAGATTCACTCTGCACTCTTTCTCATCTTTTCTCTTTGTTTGTAATGAAGAAAATGATTGAAAATATGATATTATACCTTATTTTCATTGCATTTAATGTTAAGTGTGGTTACAACTATCCACTCAGCTTTTAAAGGATTCTATGTTACTCAGCTTCCATAGGAGTATTGCTTACTTGGCTTCTAAGGAGATTTCTTCTTCACTTGGCTTCCTCTACCAACTTGGCTCCTACAGTCTTGACAATCAACTCAACTTGTATTAGATTTTTACTTGGCATTTGAGGACAATTCGACAGCACTTGTGAAATCTTGAACTTTTGACTTTGTATCTTTGTTCATGCTAACTTTCTTTTCTAGGAACTGATGTGCTACTCCCATCTTTCTTCTTCCATGTCTTGTTCATTTCTCCTTTGATGTGTTCAACATCTACCTTCACTTTA
This sequence comes from Cupressus sempervirens, assembly GCA_028749045.1. NCBI lineage: Eukaryota > Viridiplantae > Streptophyta > Pinopsida > Cupressales > Cupressaceae > Cupressus > Cupressus sempervirens. The sequence continues at coordinate 186,542,480 of CM053785.1, read as the reverse complement.
CCTTTGTCATTCTTTGAGTTGGGTGCCTTTGACCTTGTTGGACAATTCCTACTAATATGACCAGTCTTCAAGCAACTAAAACATGTGGTTGACTCAACCATCTGTTGTAGTTTCCTTTGAAATGTGTCCATATGCAATTTTTGAGAATGTGTCCATATTCTTAACAATAATGATAGCTATACCTAGTGTTGTAGTCCCAATTATAGTGATGTCCTTTATTTTCTCCTACTGGCTGATTTGGTGACCACATAGACTTTGATCTGCACTCAAAAGCTCTATGTCCATACTTCTTGCAATTGTAGCATTGTCCTTCAAATTTTGGTGTTTTGATAGTCCTAGTCCCGCAATCATGTGCTTGATGTCCTTTCTTTTTGCACTTATGATAATAACTTGCATTCTTAGGCTTTTCATGCTGATGGGTATTCTTGGTCTTGCATACATTAGAGGTATGTCCCTTTTTACTATAGAAATGACAAGTAGGTTTAGTGATTTTACCTTTGTTATTCCTCTCTTATGTAGTCTTGGATGACTCTCCTTGTTTAGTGCTGATGTAACCAAGTCCTGAAGTATCATTGCTTGCCCTTGGTGATTTCAGTGGCTACTCAAAATACTTGATTTCCTCATTAGTTTTTTTAAAGCTTTCTACAATATCCTTTTCTCTTTTTAGGTCATTTTGCATCTTTAGTGTAGTGATCTCAATGTCCTTGACATTCAGTTCATGATGTGCATTCATCATCTAACTTAGGGTTTCCAGTTACATATTTGAGATTCTTGCAAGCTTAATTAACTTTTCTTCTAGTTTTTTGGCAAGGTTTCTCTTGTCTTCTTCTAACATAAATTTGTCTTTAATGGCTCTTTTCTTCTGTTCAATCACCTCACAAAGCATCATGGCTTGTGATTCTTGTTCAAGCTTGAGTATCCCAATTTCTTCTGCTTGAGCTCTATTCTTCTCCATCAAGTTTGCTATTGTTGCATCAAATTCTTTGGAGTCTCCATTTGAAATTAGATTTGAGGTGTCAATCTCCTTGTACTGTGTGTCATTCTTAGCTATGGTAATCTTTCTTCTTCTCTTCAAGGATTTTCTCAGCTCTTCTCTAGCTTCTTCCAAAGCATGCAAAGCAAGTTGTATGTCAATTTCTTGATTCTCTATGATCTTCCCAAGTTTGTAGACTTCCATTTCTAGATCTTTTCTCCAAGATGTGAGGCTCCTTCTTGCGAGAACTTGGCTCTGATACCAATTGTTGGAATTAACAAGTGGGAAGATTTACTTCTAAGAAGGGGGGTGAATTAGAAGTAACTAAATTTAACCTTTTCAAATCCTATTAACTGAAGCCATTTACATGCATCTAATTCATCTAATAAACATGAAAGTAAAGACATGCATGAAAATAGACAACACACAAATTTTGGTAACCCAAAAACTCTCCAAAAATGAGTAGGTAAAACTGGGTGGGGATGACACCCACAAAATATCACTACAACAATGGGTAACTATTCAAGGTTACAATGTTTGACCACTTCCAATGGTATGCCTTGTGAAAGCCCAATCCTGTTAAAGACTTTACACCCTGTTAAAAGTGACCTAGTTAAAGGATTCCACTACCCTACTAAAAGTAGGCCTAGTTAAAAGAATTTTGTACATTCACTTGGAATGCCACTCTGTTAAAGGATTTACAAATGGCTGCTAGGCCAACCTAAGTCCATAGGATTTCCATTATCTAATATAATTTCTAGAGAGTATTTGACCTGATAGCTTTGCAATCTTCAATTGTTGGTTCGAGATCCTTGTTCTGCTCTTGTTGATCTAATCCTTTCTTGATTTGATATGTCACTCTGCAAAGTTCTAATACTGTGTTCTTCAACAACTAGATTCTGCAATGCTGCTCTATTCTTTACTAAGTCTTTCAAACTCCCCTCTAAATTTTTCTATAGTTCACTCATACACTTCTCTCATCCACGAATACAATGGGGTTTCATCCTCCTTTTAAGGATTTTGAAAACTTAGGATTAGGTATGAATCTATGATCCATATTCATTCTTCATTTCCCACTCAACTCTTGCTCTTTTCCTATTGGATGCATGCCTTCTCCATTTTTCTTATTGGCTTCATGTTGATTACATAGGTAATGCAAAAGATTCATTCTTATCTTCAAGATCCTTTGAGATTCATCACATGTTGGCTCCAAAAATAGTTTACATTTGAGTTTGTGAAGATACAAACTCATATGTTGATTTTGTGTTACTCAGCACATACTGGTTGTTGATGCTTGGCACATATAGGAAAATTGGCTCACTCAGCTCCTATAACAATTTTGTTTCACTTGTCATCTATAGTGACTTGGCATCTATACTTTACTCAGCACTTGAAGATCACTTAGTACTTGAAGTTCACTTAGAAATTATTAATTTTTTTGGCTCGACATTTATTGTAGCTCAGCTTCTATATTGTACTCAGTATCAACTGAAGAATAGGTTAAGTATGTTGACACTCCAATGTCAAAACTATTCTAAGACCAACACTATGAACTCCCTTTTTCCATATATTCATAATAAGGACCTCATTTCCTTTTCAATCTTCCTTTTGCACTTACTGGAAAACATTGTGTTGGAGTTGTTAAAGGCCTTTGACCTGGGGAAAAAATTAGTTATTCTCCTCCAAGGCTTAATTTTTGTTTGTTCTTGTTTCACCATTCTTGTTTCACATATTCGAATGGGTAATATGGGTCAAATGGGGTCATAGGGTAACCTATGACCCTCTTTGACCCATTAAACAATGACATATGTCTCTAGAGGTCCTAGGACCCCTAGGGACATATTCGAATCGTTCATATGGGTCAAAGGGGGTCATAGGGTGACCTATGACCCTCTTGACCCATTAAACGACGATATATGTCTCTAGGAGTCCTAGGACCCCTAGGGACATATTCGAATGGGTAATATGGGTCAAAGGGGGTCATAGGGTGACCTATGACCCTCTTTGACCCATTAAACGATGACATATGTCCCTAGGGGTCCTTGGACCCCAAGGGACATATTCGAATGGGTAATATGGGTCAAAGGGGGTCATAGGGTGACCTATGACCCTCTTTGACCCATTAAACGATGACATATGTCCCTAAGGGTCCTAGGACCCTAGGGACATATTCGAATCATTCATATGGGTCAAAGGGGACTCATTAAATGACGACATATGTCCCTAGGGGTCCTAGGACCCCTAGGGACATATTTGAATCGTTTATATGAGTCAAAGGGGGTCGTAGGGTGACCTATGACCCCCTTTGACCCATTAAACGACGACATATAATCCTAGGGGTCCTAGGATCCATAGGGACATATTCGAATGGGTAATATTGGTCAAATGGTCTTTGACCCATTAAATGACGACATATGTCTCTAGGGGTCCTAGGACCCCTAGGGACATATTCGAATCGTTCATATGGGTCAAATGGGGTCATAGGGTGACCTATGACCCTCTTGACCCATTAAACGACGATATATGTCTCTAGGGGTCCTAGGACCCCTAGGGACATATTCGAATGGGTAATATGGGTCAAAGGGGGTCATAGGTTGACCTATGACCCTCTTTGACCCATTAAACGAAGACATATGTCCCTAGGGGTCCTAGGACCCTAGGGACATAATCGAATGGTTCATATGGGTCAAAGGGGGTCATAGGGTGACCTATGACCCCCTTTGACTCATTGAACGACGACATATCTCCCTAGGGGTCCTAGGACCCCTAGGGACATATTTGAATCGTTCATATGAGTCAAAGGGGGTCATAGGGTGACCTATGACGCCCTTTGACCCATTAGACGACGACATATGTCCCTAGGGGTCCTAGGACCCCTAGAGACATATTTGAATGGGTAATATGGGTCAAATGGGGTCATAGGGTAACCTATGACCCTCTTTGACCCATTAAACGACGACATATGTCTCTAGGGGTCCTAGGACCCCTAGGGACATATTCAAATCGTTCATATGGGTCAAAGGGGGTCACAGGGTGACCTATGACCCTCTTGACCCATTAAACGATGATATATGTCTCTAGGGGTCCTCGAACCCCTGGGGACATATTCGAATGGGTAATATGGGTCAAAGGGGGTCATAGGGTGACCTATGACCCTCTTTGACCCATTAAACAACGACATATGTCCCTAAGGGTCCTAGGACCCCTAGGGACATATTCGAATGGGTAATATGGGTCAAATCGGGTCATAGGGTAACCTATGACCCTCTTTGACCCATTAAACGATGACATATGTCTCTAGGAGTCCTAGGACCCCTAGGGACATATTCGAATCGTTCATATGGGTCAAAGGGGGTCATAGGGTGACCTATGACCCTCTTGTCGCATTAAACAACGATATATGTGTCTAAGGGTCCTAGGACCCCTAAGGACATATTCGAATGGGTAATATAGATGAAAGGGGGTCATAGTGTGACCTATGACCCTCTTTGACCCATTAAACGATGACATATGTCCCTAGGGGTCCTCGGACCTCAAAGGACATATTCGAATGGGTAATATGGGTCAAATGGGGTTATAGGGTGACCTATGACCCTCTTTGACCCATTAAACGATGACATATGTCCTTAGGGGTCCTAGGACCCTAGGGACATATTCCAATCGTTCATATGGGTCAAAGGGGGTCATAGGGTGACCTATGACCCCCTTTGACCCATTAAACGACAAGATATGTCCCTAGGGGTCCTAGGTCCCCTAGGGACATATTTGAATCGTTCATATGAGTCAAAAGGGGTCATAGGTCACCCTATGACCCCCTTTGATGCATTAAACGACAACATATGTCCCTAGGGGTCCTAGGACCCCTATGGACATGTTCAAATGGGTAATATGGGTCAAATGGGGTCATAGGGTAACCTATGACCCTCTTTGACCCTTTAAATGATGACATATGTCTCTAGGGTTCTTAGGACCCCTAAGGACATATTCGAATCATACATATGGGTCAAAGGGGGTCATAGGGTGACTTGTGACCCTCTTTGACCCATTAAACGATGATATATGTCTCTAGGGGTCCTAAGACCCCTAGGGACATATTCGAATGGGTAATATGGGTCAAAGGGGGTCATAGGGTGACCTATGACCCTCTCTGACCCATTAAACGACGAGATATGTCGCTAGGGGTCCTAGGACCCCAGGGACATATTTGAATGGGTAATATGGGTCAAAGGGGGTCATAGGGTGACCTATGAGCCCCTTTGACCCATTAAACGACGACATATGTCTCTAGGGGTCCTAGGACCCCTAGGGACATATTCGAATAGGTATTATGGGTCAAAGAGGGTCATAGGGTGATCTATGACCCTCTTTGACCCATTAAACGATGACATATGTCCCTAGGGGTCCTCGGACCCCAAGGGGCATATTTGAAAGGGTAGTATGGGTCAAATGGAGTCACAGGGTGACCTATGACCCTCTTTGACCCATTAAACAATGACATATGTCCCTAGGGGTCCTAGGACCCTAGGGACATATTCTAATCGTTCATATGGGTCAAAGGGGGTCATCAGGTGATCTATGACCCCCTTTGACCCATTAAACAACAACATATGTCCTTAGGGGTCCTAGGACCCCTAGGGACATATTTGATTCATTCATATGAGTCAAAGGGGGTCATAGGGTGACCTATGACCCCCTTTGATGCATTAAACGACGACATATGTTCCTAGGGGTCCTAGGACCCCTAGGGACATATTCGAATGGGTAATATGGGTCAAATGGGGTCATAGGGTAACCTATGACCCTCTTTGACCCTTTAAATGACGACATATGTCTCTAGGGGTCCTAGGACCCCTAAGGACATATTCGAATCATACAGATGGGTCAAAGGGGTTCATAGGCCCTATGACCCTCTTGACCCATTAAACGACGATGTATGTCTCTAGGGGTCCTAGGACCCCTAGGGACATATTCGAATGGGTAATATGGGTCAAAGTGGGTCATAGGGTGACCTATGACCCTCTTTGACCCATTAAACGACGATATATGTCTCTAGGGGTCCTAGGACCCATAGGGACATATTCGAATGGGTAATATGGGTCAAAGGGGGTCATAGGGTGACCTATGACCCTCTTTGACCCATTAAATGACGATATATTTCGCTAATGGTCCTAGGACCCCTAGGGACATATTCGAATGGGTAATATGGGTCAAAGGGGGTCATAGGGTGACCTATTACCCCCTTTGACCCATTAAATGATGACATATGTCTCTAGGGGTCCTAGGACCCCTAGGGACATATTCGAATGGGTATGATGGGTCAAAGGGGGTCATAGGGTGACCTATGACCCTCTTTGACCCATTAAACGATGACATATGTCCCTAGGGGTCCTTGGACCCCAAGGGACATATTCGAATGGGTAATATGGGTCAAAGGGGGTCATAGGGTGACCTATGACCCTCTTTGACCTATTAAATGATGACATATGTCCCTAGGGGTCCTAGGACCCCTAGGGACATATTTGAATCATTCATATGAGTCAAAGGGGGTCATAGGGTGACCTATGACCCCCTTTGATCCATTAAACGATGATGTATGTCCCTAGGTGTCCTAGGACCCCTAGGGACATAGTCGAGTCGTTCATATGGGTCAAAGGGGGTCATAGGGTGACCTATGACCCCCTTTGACCCATTAAATGACGACCCTCTTTGTATTACATATTATTATATTAATATGTATAATAATATAATATATATATAACAACGTAATATTTTTATTAAATATAATATATATTATAAGTATTATTATATTATAAATATTATTATATTAATATATATGTTATTAGTATATCTATATAATAACGTAATATTTTAGTATATATAATGTAATATTTTAGGATATACTATTTATACTATTTTAGGATAATAATTATAATATAAATAAACACTAAATATTAATATTATTATATGTATAGTAATAATAATAATACTATTATAGCTATAATAATAATATATATTAATACTATATATTGTAGCTTAATATAAATAAACACTATATATTTACACTATTATATCTATATTAATAATATTAATACTATTATAGGTATAATAATAATATTGATACTATAGGTATATTAATACTATTTTATATTAATATTATTGATACTTTATACTAATACTAATATACTATTAACTTAGTTATAAATTAAAGTCATTTGCCTCCAAATATTTTCATAATATTAATATTATTGTGGCAAAGGAGGGAAACCTTAGCAAGTTTTCCCCCCAAAAGTCCTTTTCCTATATCGGATATCCGATCCTGGATCGGGTATCTGATTATACTGGCATCAATTTCAAATATTTGACTGTCCCTACAGACCCAACAACATTACTTTTTAACCTCTTTTTTCACGGGATTTGTAAAAAGTCTTGTTTTTAGGCCCAACCAATCGAAAAAAATTCAAAAATATAACCTTAGGTGTTTGAATTTTTCATCTGAATGGGGAGCAGCAGTCGTCGAAAGAATAAACGTAAAAGGAAGATATCTAATGAAGACATTGCAGCATATAGGGAAAAGGACAAAATGAAACACCGAAAAAAAGGAAAAGGTATGCTAAATATCAATCAAGTTGACGATGAATTAATAGAAGGTGAAATCATAGAGTCAGATAATGAAAATGTACAGTTGGGGAATGAAAATGTAGCTATTGAAAATGATAATGCGGAAATTGAAAATGTAGAGATTGAAAATTTTGAAGAAGAAATGCCACCAAGTCATAATCCAAATTGCATAATTGACCATGTCGAAGATGACAATGCACAAGAACTTAATGCACAAGAACCTTACATATCTCCTAATTATAATCGACATGAAGGTTCTAAAACACCAAAATGGATAATTGAAATTGATGAAACGATTATGACTAGTTTGGAAGGAAAAAAATCAGAAAGAACCATTCGGTTATGGGCTTCAAGACTATATCAGATGATTTTCGGCAACAAGACAGTGGTAGAGCAATGTCAGCTTTTCATGCACTTATTAAAGATGCAAAAGATGAGACCTATGCTTTCCAAATTGAAAATTCGTGTCAATAAAAAGTTGGAAAGAAATGCCATTATTGTGAAGAATCTTTTCAGTGCTCTCAATAGCGTTGGGAAAAATAGCAGAGAGAAGGATAATAAAGCTGCTCGAAGGGTTATTACAACCTCTTTGGTAAGTCATCATTTGAGAAAGGGTAGATATATGAGACAAACTTTTATTGATTTGAATCTAAATCGTACTACTTTGAGAAGAGCACTTAGTCGACGAGAGAAAATTGATGATCCTCTTCAAAATGAAACATGGGCATTTGGTGGGAGACTTCCACATTTTGATAAGAAGCTATCCGACGATGTGAAGGAAGAAATTATACAATTTTGGCACTCTAACTCATGAGTATCACCCAATGCTAAAGATGTCTTAAAGTTGAGAATTGGCATCAGAGACCGCATGCCACATCCTAAACACTATTTGCAGGTAAGTCAAACTATGTTGTTCAAACAATTTAGAGAGAATCATCCAAGTGTTCATATATCACAAAGGGCTTTTGAATCTTTGAAGCCATTTTATTGTGTGCCACTCAAAATTCGAAATACATGTTGTTGCAAATATCATGTTGAGTTTTCTATGCACCATGAACTATTATGCTCCATCCGTTCTACTTTGAATAGTAAAGAAATGTTGGAGGATTGTGGGGCTAGTGGGCTTCCAAAATCATCAAGAAACTTGTTAGATCAACTCTTATGTCATAGAGTTGATGGTTGTTCCTTTTATAAAAATGCTTTCTTAAATGAGAAGTGTTCAGAATGTGGTGGCTTATCCAAGTTTGACACATATTTCCATGAGGGGTGTGAACAAGATCTTGGAAAGACAATAGTGAAAAAAAGGGTCTATGAAATGATGAAATACACATTGAAGAGTGGGAGTGAGAGCTCTAGATGTGAATTGGTTGGAAAAGATATCAATGTGGCTAATTTTATTTCAGATTTCAAGGCAAATCTTTTTTACAAGTATGCAAGACATAGTCACGGGTCTCAGTGGTTGGATCAACAATTTAGAACGTGTAAGGAGACTTTTCCCATTGGCACTATTATATCAGTTGTTGATTTTGCTGACAACTACACATTGCAACCTCAAAATGAGACACAATCTCAGTATTACAACTCTATTCAGATTGCAATTTTTGTTCACATAACATATAGACATGCCCCTGATAGTGCGGAAGATATTTGAAAGATTATTAGAGAGTATCATTTTTATATGAGTGATGATAGATCTCACTCTCACGAGTTTGTGCAACATTGTTTCGAGAATTTTTTTTATTTCTTACATGAGCATGCAATTGCTATGGATAGACATATCATTTGGTCAGATAACTGTACAGGTCAATTCAAGAATGCTCGCATGTTTTATTGGTTGTGTAGGATGCATGTAGAGAGAGGGGTGCCTCATCTGTGAAGCCATTGTGAAATAGTTTTGGGGGGCAATTGTTCAAGTTTGAAATGTAATGTTTATGCATTGAAAGATTGTATGTGTATCCCAGTTTGAGCCTTGTTCCCTAGTGCGGGGGTGGTCTCTTTGAGGCCTATGGTTGGGTGGAAAGCACCCATGGTCCTTGTTATTTTGTTGTGTTGCATATGCAGATTTGTGTCCAAGGGAACAATGGAAATGGCTTGGAATGATCATCTTGCAGATTGATGTTGGATGAGAAAACTTGACATTGTGCCCTCATTTGTGAAGGAGGATTCACCAGCTTGTTCATGTTCTCAATGATCATGTTGGACAATGTTCATGCTACTCATTGTCCATATCTTTCAATGTCCATGTTCCTTATGATTTTGAAAAGTCCCTTATGTTGCCCCATTGTGATGGAAGGAGATTGTATCATTGTTACCTAATGTACGTGTAGAAGAAAATATTGATAAGTTTGTATATGCATGTTTCATTTGGAGTTTATATTGTTATGAAAGCATTGGTACAAGTCACAGATTTGCTTTGACATCATTGTTATCATTTGAAAATGTGAAAGAAAGTTTTCTCCTTGTGGTATTGTAAATGACTAGTTGATAATAACAATCCATAGATGTTATGTGATACCATTGATTGTATAAATTTAAAACTTAGTAGATTTCTTACAATCTTGTTGTGCACTCAATAATTTGGTGAGGAAGCAATGTTGATAGATAATGAGGATATAGTAATATACTAATTGTCACATTAATATATATTGTAATGATTAATGAATGTGTGTACATTGGTAATGAGGATAATAAGTAATTCTGATCCCCTTCCCTTACATGCTAGAATCACGACCTAGTCCATATGATACAACTGACAGACCCTAATAGAATATTAGTATCAGAGGCTTGTTAGGATATGAATTACCTCACTAATTTATGAGTGTTGCATCTTGAACTTGCTCATTTGACTCGTGATGCTAACTTGAACTAGATTGTCATCCAATCTATTTGAAAACCACCTGTGACTAAAATGTTAACACCTTCACACTATTCACATGAGTCTTGAACTCCTATTCAATGATAACCTTGTTTTACAATATGTAATTTCTTATGCGACTTCATAAGCTAAAAAAAAAAAAAAATTGTTGTGTTTTTACTAGTAAAATTTAGGGCATGACACATGATCCACGATAAATTGAACAATACTAGATACTAAATTAATATGTATATCATTGTGCACATAAATGATAAAAATATATATCAAAATACATGTATCCATAGACAAAATTTTACACAAATATATATCAAAGATCATGTATCCATAGACAAAGTAATCAAATATATATATATCAAAATACATAGATCCATATACAAAATGTGGCTGATCCTGCCATCAGAATGTGTATAATATCAATGTTTCTATATACAATGTGGCATATGCCATCTCAAAATGTCTCATGATGCATCCTACGAAAACTATACTATCCTAGGGTGCTGGTGGATGATCAAAATGCAGCCTCTTCGCTACACTAGGTGGATCGGATGCCTCCTACATAAACAAAAAAGGAAAACCCAAAGTTAGACTACTAAATTTATATGATTCTACGTATCTAACATTGAATTACTCAAATGTATAATGATCTTTTCCTTATTGGAGATTAATACTATCAAAATTTCATAATAAATACCTCTCTCGTCGACCTCCTACGCCGGTCAGGAGTCCTCTCGTATGCCCTCGGCAATGCTGGTACCTCTGTGATTGTGGGCTGTATATGTTCAAATACATTTGTCAGATGAATCTACAATTTAAACTATAACATTATAATTCATGGCATGCTAAATTTATAACATATTTAATCATGAATTCAAACTACAACTTACTATTGTAGGCTCCTCCTTAGGAGTGAGTGGCCGTGTCATCAAATCTACATAACTATCCCGTCGAACCTCATGTGCACTAGGAGTCTCCTATGAGATACAAAATAGTAGTTGTTAATATCACGGAAATTAGTTTTGAATTTATTTATGAAGATAAGTGATGCAAGAGCATCCCATGCTCATCAGGGGAACATTGAAGATCCAAGGCATTACAGAGGTCATGGAACATCTCTTGAAGTCAATTGGGCAATCCTTGCACCAATTATGGCTCATGGAAGCATACAAAGTTATAATGTTGGACTCATATGTGGAAGAAAGTTGTAATTGGGCATGAGATAGGATTTTAGGATTTCATATGGTAGATGTGTCATTTGATAGGTTCATGTAGGTTGTCATGATCATATCTTGTCATTAGACAAGTCAAAACGTTCTAGAATTGAGTTTTGGGGTTTGAACAAGCAGGCCCTAGTTTTTAAGCCATTTTAAGGAGGGTTTTGAAGTTTGGGTGTTTAGGAGTGTGACCAAGACCTATAATCTTGAAAATCCTTAGTGTGTTGGTCCCTTTGTTGAAGCCTTGGTGTGTCTAATTCCTCCTTGTGTGTCCCAGAGTTGAAAGGTACATAAGTGGTGTCCAGAGATTTCTTGGTGAGGAAAGAAAGAGAATCAGTGAGTTGGCCCTTGGGAAGGAAGAAAACTTGTTGTGAAAATGCCTCCTAAAAATCAAATTGCTAGAGAACTTGAAGAATTGAGAGAAGAGTTGGCAAAAGAGAAAAGAGAGAGGAGAGAACTTGAAGCATCTAGAGTGAGGGAAGAAAGACAGATGAGAAGAGAGAGGTTGAAGCTTATTGCAAGGATAGAATCCTTAGAAAAAGAAAGGAAAGAACCTAGAGGAGAAGAGGTTAGAGGAAGAAATCATGGAGAGAACCATGAAGAAGAAGAGGTTGGTAATGCAAGGCAAGAGCATGAGACAACAGATGATCCTGAAGAAAGGAGATTTATGAGAATCATTAAGGAAGTACAAGGTAATGGTGGGAAGAACCATATTGATTTTCCAATATACCAGGGTAAAATGGATAGTGAAGAAGTGCTAGGGTGGATAGAGGCCCTTGAGAACTACTTTGATCTTGAAGACATAGAGGCAGATAAGAAGGTAAAAGTAGCAACAAAAAGACTGAGAGGAACATCACTCACTTGGTGGACTAGTGTTCAGAATGAGAGAGAGGAAAGGTGGTGCAGGGCACCTAACCTATGTGGCAGGGGGGAACAAGTATCTCTATTGCCGGACACCTTGCCACTCCATGAAAGCGAGGATTCAAGTAGATTAGGAAGTTGGAATAAAGGTTTGGTCCATATTTTACAAGTTGGTCTATGTTTTGTAATAAAGGCACATGTAAGGCCCACAAGCATTTTGGTGTGGTTATAGACCAAGTGACTCCATGGGACCAAAAGGCCTTAGAATAGGGTATTTAGAGTCTAAACAGTATTAGCAAAAAGTGGTTGTTTGTTTGTTTTATGGTTGGGAACACCTATATGGTTGTTCCAACGGTCATGTAGACCTTTATATATGTCATATGTGATCTCAGTTGAAAGGGGGAGATCAGAGTGTACGGTGGTTTGGAGAAAAAATAATAAAAACTTCAATTTTCTGGAAATTTACTTAGTTGCTTTTAATAAATCCATATGACCAATTTTGAGCCAATGGAATAGTTTAGAAAGTTAGGGAATGCATAAAAACTATAGTTTGAAATTTGAATTTCAAATTCAAACGGTCATATTAGTTTTGGAGGGAAAGTAGTAATTTGGTATTTGTTTGATTAAATAAACCTTTGTAACCAACTTGGTCGGTTGGACAGGTGCATATAAGCCTATTTAAGTTGTAATGAACATATGCAAGACATGAATCATTATTGGTACAGAAAAAATCATAGAAATTGTATAGAACAACAATCATACTTTCCTCTGCATCAATTAAAAAAATAAAAAATAAATGATACTTATACATACAATGGGGCTCTCTGTGCGAATGAAAATCCCTGATGATCTAGGACGCCGAATCTGTACAGGCTCATCGCCAGTAGCCACACCCTATATACAATAAATAATGTAATTAAATGAGATTACCACAAACATTTTACAAGAATGCATCAATATTTAATGAATTAGAAAACATCTAATTACCTTTCCTTTGTCAATGCATGCTGGCTCACCCCTCGCACTTTGTCCCCCCGAGGCAAGTGGTATCTGCAAGATAAAAGAAAGATTAGCAACCATATATGCTACAATATCAAATAGAAAAAAGAAATGCGAACACAACATAATGTACCGTAGATGTCTCAAGGCCAAATGAAATGGCCGAGAGTGTAGCATCATCTATCTGTCTGAGCTCCTCCTCAGTCATCAACTAAACATGAATGAAGATCACATACATGTAAAAGTCAGTATGGCTTAAAAATTAAAATTACTCTATTATAAAAATTAACTTTAAATCACATATGTCATAACAAAAAAAGTATACACGTACCGACACCGAAGGAGTCCATGCCTCTACATTCCCCTCCTCTCTCGCATCAGGGTCTGTAGCCTCTGCACGTGCGTCTGGTGTATCCTCGTCTAATACAAAATGATACTCAGGAAGATCACCTATGGGACCTAGGAAAATATTCTTGCATGTAATGCAAGTGTGAGGCACACAAGCGTGTGATGAGCTAGCCGATGATGAACTAGCACCAACATCATCAACACGAGGAGGCAAGACTGACCTAGCCTGAGATATCATTAGGCTACTCAGCCTATGAATGGCTCTGATGGTCTGAGAGCTAGCCTCTACCATAATATCTGGATGCTGCACTTGAGGAGGGGGGGAGATATCAGGGGGGGGGACAAAAGTGCCAAGTTTCTTCCGCTGGGAAGAGGGTCTATCATGAGGAGCTCCTAGTCCTAAGCCCATGTTGGGCTTCATGCTCCAATAGTTCACTTTAAGTTTCAACACAAATTCTGCATATAATTTTTTAAGGAAATAAAATGGTATGTCTAAATTGCCATGTGGAGGGATATCAAAGACCATCCACCAACGGTCCCAAAAATTTGCACGTATGGCGTCATTTGTGCACCATTTAATCGATAGTTTGGTTTTTTTTGGGTCAACTGGTATACCCATTTTTGGGTTAGCAAAAAGGCTTGCCAAATCGTCTTTGGTTATGTTGAGGGCCGTGACCTCATCATAATCCAAACCATCATCAAACATCTGGTGCATTTCATCACGCCAACGAAGAGCGACATTTTGTTGGTTTGTAAGAGTTTTAATGTTATCCACTATGGTGTTTAACGTGGATAACATAGGAGGTAGTGCAAGTACATTATTGTATGTTCTATGCAAACCTCTCAACTCAGTGAGATTTTCATTTATCAAATCCTCGATTTGAGGAGGGTTTTGAGGAGGTAGAGGACCATTTGGTGGATGGTTTTGTGGGGATATTGGATCGTTTGGTGGTGGGTTGCGAGGAATATTATTCCCTGCCTCAGTGTCATCATTTTGATCAGCCATTCCTATTGAATTGCAAAACGTAATATATATTAAAAAGAAATCTAAATTTTAACCATTTTTGTCAAAAAAACCCTAGATTCAACTAAAACAAACAAAATCTTGTTAAAATCTATTAAATTTAGGTTAAAAATGAGTAAGGGGGGGGGGGGGGGGGGGAACATACCTGATATCTGATATCCGATTTGCTATCTGATATCCGATTTATTATCTGATATCCGATCTGACTGGCCCAAATTCGCGTGAAAATAAGGGCCGCGGGTCTATGATTTTGTGTTTAATCCATGCACAGGTATCGGATATCCGATATTATAATATATATAATATAACATATATATTACATTTTATATATTTTTATATTATATTTTATATTTATTATATTAATTTACTATATATTATAATATAAAATATTATTATTATACTATATTATTATAATTTATAATATATTATACTTTTTTATTATATATTATATTATAAGATATTACTTTTTATTATTATATTATATTATATATATATATATATATATATATATATATATATATTATATTACATTACTATATATTATAATATATGAAATATTATATTATATTATTATAATATAATATGTTATTATAATATTATTATTATAGTATAATATTATACGATTATAATATAATAATATTATTATTATTATATTATAGTATAATAATAATTATAATAATAATATTATTATATTATAGTATAATAATAATTATAATAATATTATTATATTATAGTATAATAATTATTATAATAATATTAAATAATAATAATATTATTATAATATAATAGTATGATATATTATTTAATATTATTATTATTTTTTTATATCAATAATAATAATATTAAATAATATATCATACTATTATATGATTTTAATTATTAGTCGGATATTGGATTTAAAATCGGATATCCGATAAGGTTCGGCTTAACCTTCCAGGTTTGGTTCTTGGATAGGTAAAAAAAAGTCAGAGCGGATTTTGAAGCGCTTTTAGGCGTCTTCAAACTCTTTTTTTTTCACATCGCCACTTTTTGGCACACCATGATCCTGCACATACCCTAATATGAGAATGAATAATTGATCATTCAATAAATACATACTAGAAGTGCCTATATATAAAGGCCTCTAGAATGACTAGGAGTTAGCAAAGTGATAAGCCTCACAACTAAGCACATGTCCACCAAGAGTGGATTACCCTCCATTGAGCACAGATTTTTGTGCAGTGATGAGAGGATAAGCTTACATAGGTGTATCTTGTAAAGAGATGTTGTAGACACCATGTTCTTAATTAGAGTGCGAACAACTGTGTTGTCTACATGACAACTCAATTGAATATGCAAACTCCTATGTTGTCAAAAAGACAACTCATATGACTACGCATACTCCTAGGTGTCTACATGACAACTAATGAAATAATGCATTTAACCTAAGTAAACTTAATTAAAGTGTAAATAGTAATTAATTATTTACACTAACACTTCTCAACTCTCAATCACAATTTAAAAAATAAAATCTATTATTTTTCAAAGATATCAGATTTTCATAATCCATTAAGAGTTTATATATTTGACTATGTAAGATTTTAGTTCCAAATATAAATAAAATAAAATAGTTAAATAAGAAAGATAATCATATATATATAATGCTTGTAATACAAAAATCTTGAGAGATGTAAAAAGAAATAGAGGAATATAGAGAAAAATAAAGAATAAATTTTTATTGTTTTTTTTTAATCTCTTGCATCTTAATGATGGATTGTGTAGTGTGATCCAAAAATGTTGACCATAAAAAATCTTACACAATCAAATATAGAAACTCTCATAATATTTAGAAATCTAATATCTTTAAAAATTAATAGAGTTTATTTTTGTCATTACCTATAGTTAAATGAACACTAAAAAACATATGGATACATTCAGAAGCCTCTACATTGGTTGTTGAAAAAAACAACACTAGAAGAATGACAATGTCATTGTGGGCTAAAGTCAGTAATATTGGGAATGCACTGCCAATTAGGCCAAATAGTCAATGTCTATCCACCAATATGAAGCATTCTTAATGCAGGTCCCTCTAAATTTCCTATGGATCCATGATTAAATGTAGAATAAGTTGTAAACTTGGGTGACTCTATGTAATGGGGTCACAATGGTGGTTGAAGTAGTGGTAGAAAATAAACTTGGTGATTTGGGATTATGAATCATAGGTGTAGGATATATTGTATGTGGTGGCTATGCCTAGTAGGTAGAAAGTTGTATTTTATCATCTTTGTTGGCACAAAAGATATCAATTCGTGGGCTTGTGGTCTCATAAGTTGCTACAAATTTTGTCCCTTATATATGCCATTGAATGCATGAGAAGTGGTTTGACAAGACAAAGAAACCCAAATTCAATGAATCTCAATGTGATAATTTGCGTAGACCATTTTTGGAAAAGCTCTCCAAGCTCTGTGTATTTAGATGGATGCCAATAAGTTGCATAGTCAGGAAGATCATATGGGTTCTCTAGGGAAAGAAAACCCACATTCTCCAAGGAGCATGGAAGAAAGTGTATCATGTTATTAAAGAAATAGAAACATGTTTTCAGTATTGCTTTGGTCTGGAGTGGTGGAAGAAGGTACTAACATTGGGTGTTGCAAGCGAGGCCCATGTCGTTCATAACTATGACTTGTGTTGGTGTGTCTTTTATTTGGATTTGAGCCTTCTTTATTTTGTAGATCCTCAAAAGGCCCATTAAAATGAGGTTTCTTGTAGAACAGTAAGAGAATTTGGGAGAGAAAAGAAAAATCCCCTACACATTCATGCAATTATGTGGATGAAAAGTAGCTAGCTAGGTAGCACTTTGAATGAATTATGGAAGGAATATAACAACATAAATGCTTTGACAAAAAATATGGTCAACAACAAGGAAGTAAAGTAGGCCTGCTTTGCCAGTCGCCCTTAAACATCACACACTAAGGCAAAAATTAAGCTTGGAAAAAAATAGTCAACTTTGACTATTTAACACTTTAAGTGTTGGAATAAAGCTTATTGTGTGATGTTTAGCCCTTTGCGCTTTGCCAAGTGCTTAGCATACAGACTAAGGCCTAGAGTAATGTGCATGAAATAGACATAGTAAGTGAATTAACTGTTCTCGAGCGTCAAATTGGTTTACATAAAGTAGAAATGATCAACTAATATAAAGGGCTAAATAAACTCAATAGGTTGCTTCAATGGTAGTCATTCTCTCCCTGAGATTGTCAATCATTGGATTTTAAATATAGCTTCTTACTTTCATATAATGAAATGCTTACAATGTAATAAACTTTAATATTTGTCATATTTTGTATTAGAAAATAATAAAAGATTTATAAAAAAATTAATTTAATGTTTTCTCTTTAGTGCATTTTGTTAAGAGATTGGCCATGACTAATTGCATGTCTATCTAGACAACTTTCTTGGAAGATTTTTTAAAATTTATTAATAAAACTATTATTTACTTGGAAGGAGGTGCAAGAATTATTCATAATACAATACACATTAAATCTATATGTATTGAAGATACATAGTGGTAATTTCTTTTATCTTTTAAATTGACATGACTATATATTTAATTTTATATTTATTTAGAATGGATAATTCATGATAATAAATAAAATTAATATAAATAACTTTTGATACTTTGAAAGATAATTTCTCCTTTGTTGATAAACATAATTAAGTAA
>CM053785.1:186428873-186518873 GCA_028749045.1 Cupressus sempervirens | reverse complement strand
TGTTTGACACTTCAGCAAAACTGCAGAATTGGAAATTGCTCAAAACGAGACTTCACAAAATGGCTTAGAATGACAATTTATCATCATGATACACATAGATGCACTAAATGCAAGGTATTAGAAACATTAAACACCTCTTAGGTCTCAAATGGAAGGCTAGGTAGAAATGCATCAAAAAGCACTTATAGGGCTTGATTTTTCAATGGTACTCAAAATTAGGGCTTCGATTTTGAGTCTGAACAACCACAATACTAGAAGAACTCAAGTGGTCACATACCAAGAGTACAACAACCTCAAGATCCCATCAAGTATAAATATCTCAACTATGATAAGGGTTTTTATTCCAAACACATGCATTAGTCAATTTGATTTGAACCAAACATGGTCATAAATAAATCCAAGAACACAAGGCAATAAGATAAGATAGTTCATAGAACAATATATTAACCTTATTGCCAAGAGAATGGATCCCAATATGATCCATGGTAATTAATATTATTAAAATGTATGCACATTTAAAAACACATTAATAAACTAATAAACTAAGAGTTATGATCCTGTAGAGTAAACCAACAACTTTAAATTAATTCAAATTATTATAAAATAAATCTCAAAGGTTAGTTCAACCATGATGTACACTTATAACATGTAATATCTTCTCATGATCTTCACTATCTAGTCACCACTTGTGATGTACACCCTTAAGTTTGACTAGATGTAGACAAAGCCTGGTAGCAATGACTAGGTGGTTGTATTGTAAAACCTTGTTGTCAGGTTGATAATCAACAAAGTGTATTCCATGTTGGACTATTTTGACTTGCTTCAAATATGTTCCCTCTAACACAACAGAACCTGCACCACAAATTTAAATATTTTAAAATTTGATAGATATAAAGTTACCTAGATATATATATTTATTCATATATGTATGTGCACACATGTATGTATAATACCTATGGGGAACAATATTATATCACTTTCTTCAGGCTCATATAACTTTTTCCTCTTTACAATACATTGCAATAAATAATAATTGACACCTTCATGATTTCCAGGCTCAGCAATCACTGCAAAGACATCTCCTGCATAACAAGTATACATACATGTGTACAGTATATATAAGACAGTTCAAATTGATAATTAAATAACAAGTTGAAATTAACTAACAAGTTGAGATTAATTTTTATGATACTTACCCACTTTTACCAATCCAGAGATATGATTATAATAATCAAAAATCAATGGAATATCATGAAAATTTTCATCATCTTTATCAAATGTATCGGTAACATCAAGTGGTACTAAAATCCATGCACCTGTATATCCACATCTTTCATTGATGCATTCTTGATAGTCTTCATCAATGCAACTGTCACAAAAATATGAGTATTCTCTTATCTTCAATATTCAATTGCAATTATCTATACTCATGACTTAATGTAAGGAACATGTCTTTTCTATCCTCTTGCAACCATGCTTATTTTTTCTACTAACACCTGAAAGTTCATTAAATTGAAAATATGAACAAATTAAATTTAAACTTCAATGAATTGAAAGATAAAGCTTAACAATAAAATTTTATAACTTAATTTCATAAAATGTAAATAGATGTACATATCCATACCTGTTATCTCCCAAAAGACTCTATATGGTACCTGTTGACTCGTTGTTGATGATGTCTCGACCGCGTTTGATGCAAAATGTGTCTTACACTATTCAACAACATAATGTGCATCATTTACACAAACTCCTTGATAATTCATTTGATACTTTCGTAGAGCACATTTGATGCAAGCTCCAACACCATCATGTTCACCTTTTCCATGGCCACTCTTGAAGAGATTCCATATGTGTTTTATAGTCTCATTGAGATGATAACTACATAATGCATAAAATGATCTAGATGATTTGAACTATGTGACACATCCATCAGACCAAACATAATGTTTATCAACATTTATGTCTCTTTCTTTCAAATAAGAAAAAAACATATTGAAGCAATGTTCTACATAGTGAATTTCATGTTCTTTATCATCACTTATATAAAAATGACATTCCTTTTTAATTACTCATGCTTGAACTATACTCTAAACACCATCCAAATCTAACTGTGCATGCCTATAACAAACATGTACCATAATAGTAACTTGCTTAGAAAAGTAATAATCTAATTGAATTGATTTTTGATGAACAAAGGAATAGTTCTCTGCAAAATCAACAACTGATACAATCATTTCAAGTTAGAAATTATCTCTCAAAGTTTAAAACTTTTGTGCTTGCCACTTTGCAAAAACTGCATGATGAATATAAGGTTGAATCAAATTCTTAAATATATCCATAAATGTTAGAATAGGTAACTCCTGTTCAACATATTCCAACCTTTTTGTCTCTTTCCCCAACTTTGTTTCATTCTTCACATAATTGTAACTTTTGCAATTCAACATTTTTGTTACATCAATATTTTCAATTTTCAAAGGGAAATAGAGCCAATTCACCACTTGTTTCACATAATCCTTTGATGCAATTTATTTGACCAACTGGATCATCTATTTTTTCACATAGAATGGATGATATAAACTCACTTCTCCTACTAGGAGGAGTAGCATGAAAACCATACGTGTCTTCTACAAACTTTTGAAATCCTTAATAGTAGAGATCAAACTCAATATGATGACAACAACAACATGTTTCAAACACTTTATTTGACCTCACAAAGTATGACTTCAATTTTTCAAACAATGTTTGCCCAATTTTTACATTAGATTGTTCACCACAAAATGACACATATAACTCATGTTGTGTTATGTCCAACCAATGTTTTGTATGATGTTCATATTGACTAGATGCAATCCTATGCCTGATAACATCTCTACTATTTGATGAAAGATGAGTGTTATCAATCCAAAATTATATGACTAATTTTTTTGATAACTCTTCAATCCTATTAGAATGAGGTGCTTTACACATGATTGCCCAAATGCCTTCCATAGTACTGGCATCCACAATTAATCTTCTCTTAACATATTCTCTCATTGTTTTCCTACTAAAACCCATTTCAGATGAAATTAAAGATATTTGTCTATTTTGGGTCATATTCGTATTTACAACATACATCAACATCACTTTTCTTGCCACAGACTTATCTTTAGTTTGAGAGTGTCCTCCTATATTTCTCAAACCTTGTTTAACATTTTCAATCACATCAGCTTGCATGTTAGAAAATCTTCTCTTCTTTGATGTTTTGTTTACACCTAACAATTTCAATCCCTCTTGCAACTTCTTTTGTGTAAGCAAAAGTGAAAGCAACTGAGCTTGTTCAAGTGTTTCTGTGTTATCAAATTTAGTCATAATTTCTCTTATCTTCTTATTCATTGACCTTTTCTTAGAAAAGCTTAAGGGTTGAACAATAGCTACAAGTCTTCTCAATTTATCCACATCCATTTTAAGTAAATGATCTATTTTTTTATGAGAAATACCATTCTTTATAGATTGGGCAATATTTAGGAGTTTTTCCATACTAGTTCCTACACCTAATCCTGACCCTTCTCTAACTTCTATTACTAGAATTTATACAGAGAGTGATCTTGAGCATTCTCCAACATTCATTTTTTGAGATTCTACAGTGAAAGATTCTGACTGTCTGACTTATATTATTTGAACCTTTGTAGGGAGTGATCTTGAACCTTCTTCAACATTCATTTTTTAAGATTCCATAGGAAGTGTTCCTAACCTTTCTCCCATATGCACTTCTTCTACTTTTATTGAGTCTTCTTCAACATTTCCTTCACCTTGTTGATTGTCTGCAAAAAATTTATAAATAAGTCAAATTAGATAAAAAAATAAGTTTGAAACATAATTAAATTTAAGACCATAAAAAAAATTAATATATAAAATTACATACTTTTTTTAATTTGATGATAACATGTAATAGCCTTCTGAAGATTTTTTTGTTTTGTTTCATCAAATCTCTTCCCTGCATATTTTCTTTGCCTTCCTTTCTTGTTTCCCATTATAAAATCATTAAAAATATATATATATACCTCTTGCCTCAAGATAAATTTTGCATAATAACTATCTAGACATGTCACCTGGTACGGCTTCGCAAATACGGTTTCACAAGTATGGCTTCACATTATTTTAAAACTAACCTATGTACTAGTGACATAAGCATTTTTATAATGTTTGCATGAACATAAACAATGTGACATGTTTTCGTGAACATGCTAAATTGAATCTACAGTGGCTAGAAAACTTAACTGTGTATGTTCGCTGCGAACACCATGTTCACAACAAACATGTCAAATTACAAATTTTTGGCCCTCTTTTCTAGAAAAAATAAAGTTGACTCTTTTGACACCCAAAATTGAAAATGATTGATCTCCTACTATAAAATTAAAAAATTCCAATTTGTACTGCTCAGAGCAAGCTTTCCAATGACTATAATTGTAATACATATTATATTCATTAATACTTTCAAATATGAGATTAAATAATTATAGGTTTATTACCGATTAAACATCAACTAACTTCGACACTTCAGGAAAATTAGTAAATTAAGTCAATTTTTTTTTGAAAAATATCTAGGAAATAGGTTATTGAGATAGCTTTCTATTAAAAAATAAAATAGATTTATGATAAATTGAGTTCAAGTTATATGTGTCAAAACAAATGTATGTCTAAATTACAATTGGTGTCACTTCAAAACTTCATAAACTATACAATATTCAACCAAATTGAATAAAACCAAATGTATCCTCTAGATATTGATGTTATAAATTCAACACCAAAAGAATTACCTCATTATCTTTTCTACAAAAATGTTATGTGTGTCAAACAGACTATCACTTTTTAAAAATATTAAATTTTAACATGTACCACTTTGTAAAGGAGAAGAAAAAATAAATAAATAAATAAAATTATATATATAGTTAAAAAGTAGGAGCAGAGTACTACAAATCACTAGTTATGTCATCTTGAAATTATTTATAGTTTTAAAGATATAGTCACTCGAACATGAGGTTTGTTTCAAAAATATTGATTATAGTGTCAAAATTGGTCAAAAAGTGGAACCCACTATTGTGGGATCACCCAATTTCATCATTTTATCTAATGAGTTTTTTTCATGTGCAAGCACATGTTTCATAATTTCATTACTACATATGTTAGGTTGATGATCTATAATTCATATTTCATCATGTAAGTTTAAATGATCTCCCATAAGCGTTGAGCCCAACTTATTGCAATTGGGACTTTGTTGATCATAATAGGGTGCATATTTTTTTGCATCAAACATGTTACCTCATGTAGAAATGATATGTCATTCATAATAGTGATCATCATGGTTTACTATTGCAAATTACACATTTTCTTGGATGAGCTTGCTAAGTATGAATGATGCAATCATCTTGTTATGAGTAATTTTTTTATAAAACTAGAAAAGAGACCTCAAGGTGTGCCTTAAAATAGTGATAATGTATTAGAAGTGTTATTCAGAAAAAGTATATAGTTTAGTATAGTGAATTTAGTATCTATAGTGAATGTGAGTTTTGGTAGTTGTGGTACCATTGTGCATGATCAACAAGGACTTAAAAATAATAAAAGATAAATTAAATAAAAATGTAAAGGAGATTTCAACTAAAGACAAAACATAACAAAGGATTATAGAAATTAATTTTATATAAGTATAATTTCAATAAAATGATCTAATGATTTTATTTTATTTTAAATTATTTTTTGACAATTTCTAAAGGACATGAATGCCAACTCCAATCTTAATTAGACTTTAATCATATCATTTTTAAATAATTTTAATTTTTAATTTTTTATAAAGTTAAATTTCTATGTTTGAATCTTTTTACAATAAAAACTATTTATTTGATGTTTTATTGTTAAAATAAAATTTTACTCCTTTTTTTTGGCTTCCTCCATATTTCATTATTTATAGACTGTGTCTATATATGGATACTTTAATATTTACTTCAATTTGATTGCTTGTTTATTTTCTTTGAGATTATACTTTAAGATAAAATAATAGCTATATGAACTTAAATTAGTGTATATTGTAACGCCCCACTAGGGAACCCAAAATAAATTAACCTAAACTTTCAATAAGTTTATCAAATTTTTTTTTAAAGATAATAAATAAAAACAAATATAATATAGTGGAAGCAATAATAATTAGAGATAAATTATAGTGGAAGTGTTAACTAACATACATAAACACAATCCATAAAAAAATTACATCTCTTAAGGGTCCCATGATGTTGAATCACATTGAAGTTTAATTAATAATAAATCCAATATATAATAAATCCACATCAAAGAATAATTGCAAGTACAAATCCATTTAAATAATATACAATTACAAGATGCCACTTGGTAATAATCAGAATGCATAATCATTCTTTATACAAGTCACAGGGTACAAAAAGCTCAAAGAATATAATTGTGAATATAATACATCATTTCATAAGATCTATGATAAAAAAATATTGAACAAAAGGATAAGACCACCCAATAGAAATAAAAGGTTAGATAGAAAGGAACATCTGCACGAGCATATCCAGCAACGACATCCAAAGTCAAATCTCATTGATATAAGAAAATGCACTACCACCCAACTTCATGGAACATAAAAGGCCCACTCCCATTGCACTGAGGAGAAAAACTCATGCCCCATACAGATATCAAAACACAAGTTAAAACCAACATCTAGTTCAAGGAAACACTTGAAAGAAAACTATCTCAAAGGGAAGCAAGACACAGGTATCAACTAATACCAGAGTGCCAACAAAGACACATAGAAAATCTACTACGTAAGTGGGCAAGTTTCATCACATGAACCAACTCTAAGGTTACCCTAGCAACAACTCTAGACTCTGGCCTCTTAGTGTCTCTATGCGAAATCACTATCCTTTTGTACAAACAAGACATACTAACAAGTCAACTCTAAGGTTACCCTCGTAGTCTCTCAGGACTCTGACCCCCTAGTGACTTTAGGTGGCACCATATCTTATTAATTATTTTTAAACCCAATTAATGAAATGTTATCACTTATTAAAATAACCTGCAATGGGTTACCCAGGCAACCTCTTTAGGGCTTTGGCCTTGATTGCAAGCCACTTCCCAACATGACATACATATAACCTACCATAAGATTAGTAAAATAAGATTTCATAAGATCATAAACCACACATCAGTTCTCAAATAAGCAATTAGAAAGTACTAAAATATCATTGATTAGAAATCATAGGTTTCACTAATACAATTATTCTAACACGACTGATCCAAAATCAAGTACACATCTACCAAACCATGACATCACCAAAAATAAATCACATAATCACCTTAGTCCTATACATGTAACTAGGAAGCAATCCAAAGATAATTGATCGAAGACTCAAAGATTACACTAGAAAAGTCGCACCATTCACTTCAGTTCTACACAAGAGAAACTGGAAAGCAATAACAACCAATAGATCAAACTCATCAAAGAAGACATGTGACTACATCATAATTGTTAGGTATAAAAGATAGGATACATAACATCATCATAGTCAAACTCCCCAAGCCTCTGGTAAACATCCTAATTGATCAAAGCACTAAGTCAAAACCCAAAAACCCACAATAGTAAACCACACATCACATAAAGTACATACAAAAGTAACTTTCATGACACATTAGGTTTTGAAAACACAACAGTTTAATTTTCACTATGGTTTTCAAGTTTTCATTTTAATTTTCAAGTATTACAGATTCACTAAAGTTCTCGAATCCACACAAGTCTCAACACTCAAAAAATCATAAAAAGTTGTTTAAACATAGTTTTCATAGTTCAATTCATTATCAAAACACAAGATTCAATAAACAAATAGGTTACAATTTTCATCTTTCAAAAGTATTATATTCATTAAGGGTTTTCGAGTTTGCAAGCATAACAAAAGACTCTACAAACCAATAAAATCACCTTTGTAGAAAACCTATTTCCGAGAAAGAGAGATACCTTTATAAAACCAAAATCTTACTTTTATAAACAATTTCTCTTAATTAAAATTTGGATATTCCAATTTCAAATCTAGTAGTTGCATGTTTAAACATTAACCAAAAAATAAAATCTTTAATTTAGAAGTTATACCGATCTAATAATAATTATGAATTATTATTAAAAAATAATACTATTAAAATAAAAATAACTAATATCCATTAATAATAGCTAATATTATTAAATTAATAATAATCAAAATTAATATTGAATGTTATTTAAAACCACATTTAGTAATTATTATATTTAATAATACTAAAATAAATAATAATTAAAAAAATACAAAAAAATAACCCACTTACCTCTATCCACGTGCGGTCTGCCATTGGCAGTTGTGATCATCTTTGAGCTCCAATTGCAGACATGGGAGGAGAAATGGATTAGAAGTGGGGTTGTGGCCCTCACATACACTATAATTTTTTTATAATAGTTTTGTTTTATAAAAACATTGAAATATACTGCCCTCTTGTGTAAAATAAAATCGCTGGTAACAATAATTATATATTTTCATTTTAAATTTTTTTTTTATATTAAAACAAATAAAAGCAATGCCCCCAAAATAAAATTTGTGAATTCTATTATAATATATATTTTTTTTTTGATAATTTCCATAATGGATTTGATAGAGGAAACACGATTAACTAAATTAGATATTGCATTTAGACTTCATTTTCCTTTCCCAAATCCTCCTTAATTTCCAATCAATCAAACAAAGGTTTCAAAACTATAATCATTCATAGATGTTTTCAAAATAAAGAACAATAAATTCACAATGAGGGTTTTAGATTAAATTACAAATAATTCAATAATGAAAAATAAAATTTTCCTCAAACAAGGGTTTCAATTTTTTTTTTTTAAATTTTGAAAATAGATTCACAAACACAGAGAAGATAAAGAAATCAAAAAACAAGAAACTATTTCACAAACCCACAAGATCCTACTTAGGTCTAATGCTAAACAATTGACTGCACAAAACTCACAAGCAATTCCCTTTTTCTTCGAAACCCTCTTCTTGGAAATCAACACCTCCAAACTTTTGTGTGGAGAAATAAGCTCTGATTTCCTAGTAAAGAGCTTTTCCCTAAATTGGGGCTTCGATTGTGCAATCAAGCAAAACCCCTTTTTTCTTTATTATTTTATTATTTTAATTTCATGCATAAGATTTATGCAATATAATTAAAATAAACTTTATTAAATTAATGCTTTCCCTCTCTTATTAAATCATGAGACACTCTTAATATAATATTTATTAATTTAACTAATAATATTATTTAAAGTTTATTATTAAAATGAAACTCCTAAATAATAATTATTAAATTAAATAAATATAATTATGCCAAAATTAGAACTTCAATAAAATCTCTTAAATTTAATTCTTTAATTTAATTAATTTCTCAATTAATTAAATATAGTTAAATATTGAATTTTCTTTATAAAATTTCCATTAAATTATCTTTTAATATGATTTACTTACAACTAAAAATCACACCAAACCCACAAAACTAAATACGAGAACTCAATTGAAGACAAATAACATAATCAAACTCCAGAGTCAAAATCACGAATTCAAGTCGCTTGAAAAATTCAGATGGGTAAACAACGTAGATACTTGTCCTACTTTCTAGGACAACTGGCTTAGGTTAGTGTTTGGACTCAAGAATTATCTCCCCACTTATACCATTGAGATACTGCAATAGGGTATGCTCATCCTAGTAATTTAGACAAGTCAATACTCAGTACCTACAATCTGCATAAAATCCACCCATGTACATACTCGTATATTCTAAACTAAACATGCAATGGTCAGGAGTGGTACATCATGTAGATCCCAAATAGCAAGTGACTACGACTCTCTCCCTTAACCACATCAGGAATGTCAATCATAAAGTAAATCATACACATACACCATACATGAGCAAGTATGGGGTAAGTATCCATAAAATTGCATATAGATCATTCATCTAACTAATGCCATGCAAAATTGAAATTGATGTATGAACATACATATATCATCATAGAAATAATCCTGAACACATGAAATAACTTAATAACTCAAGTAGCTTGTCACACAACTCAATTGAGTATTAAATAACATCTAATCAATATGGTAACCAAGTACCACTAATCATAAAACATGTCTAAAAGAATTTGACAATATAATCAGAAATGTCAACTAGCGGTAGGCATTGCATGCACTCCCCCTAGACTTAGGCTTACTCCTGGAAGCCTACAAGAAAGATGGAATTAAACTACGGGTAGGCATTACATATAATTTGCACATAAATGTCCAAAATTATATCTTGTAAAACAATATTAAAGTAGCGATAAATAAAATTGGCTTTCATCTTATAAAAATATTAAATTGATTTAAAAATTATTGATTTTACAAAGAAAATCACAATTGTATCTAAATTTGTAATGAAATACTTTATGTAAATTTTTTGTTTTGTTTATTTTATACCTATAATTCTTTGTACAATGTTATTGTTTTCCCTATCTACAATTTAAAATCTAAATTTTCTATAAATGGTTAATGAATGAGTTTAACTTCAAAAATTACTTAAATATTGTGCCAATATCATGATTATTCTTTTTATCTATTATAAAAATATCACCACTTGATCTCATGGCAATATCACAATTATTATTTCTATCCATTATCCTTAACAAAAAAAATTAAATGTAAAATTGCTTGTATGCTCAACAAAACTAACTTGTATGATTGAAGGAGTACAATGTTTTGCATGTAAGTTTGACAGTAGCTTGGATGGCATGGAGGGAATCCATGGGTTAAGAATAATCACTTTATTTACATTAAAAAAAATTTTTATTACCTTTTATAATTTTTTGATTTTGTACAATATGAAATTTTATTTAAAATATATTTTTACTATCCGCATAATCATTGCACTTTAATTTGTTACAAGTTTTAGTAATATTTTATTTTAATTAATTTAAAATACAATATAAACTTCATCTTTATTACCAAAGAATATCATTAAAATGTTAATTAAAATCTAAGTTTTTAAAAATTGGATGAATAGACCTTTTCTATTAATTAAATATTAAATATACATATCCACAATAAAAGGGGTCGAGGGATACAAGATCACCCCACAAGTTCACTCGACACATAGCCAGATAAGACAACTATTCATTAAAAAACATTAAAACAATAAACATATATCCTTAGTAGGGTATATACTTTAAGAACCCCCCCTTTAGAAAAAGGTGTAAAAACTTGGCAAAAGGTGTAAAACACATGACAAAATAAATTAATTTTTGTGGTGAAAAAAATCAGTTTTCAAAAAAAAAAAATATATCCATTGGCGAATCATTCATAGTCTCTCAAACAATGTGTAAAATCTGCGTCAATTGTGTTATTTTAAAACCACAAAAAATAATTATCATAGTAAAATATCATTTTTTTGGGCAAATCATTTCATTATAATAGACAAAAAATATATACATTACAATTATATGGTTAAATTTTATAATAATATTATAATAAAATAAAATAAAATAAATTCTTACAAAATAAGTAAAATAAAAAATGTATATCTATCTCCCATCTCTAAAAGGGCTAGAAACTAACATGGCTAGAAATAATATTGATGCAATAATTTTTTTATTAAAATATTTAGATGTACATAATACAAAATGAATACACAAGTAAGATAACTTGTGAACTATTGAAAAGAAAGGTGTGATTTTATGATGTGGAATTGACCCCAATATTCCCAAAGGGGCATTTAGTAGCATAGTGTCATACTATTCCACTATTAAAACATTCAAAGGCTAACTTACTGTATACTTGCTCAATACATTGTTTAGTTAAGTGACACATTTTGGGTGAATGCACAAAGTTGGGTCACAATTCCACACAAGTCAAATCTGCGAAATGAGACCTCTTAGAAACGGGTACTTGATTTTAAAAAAATGGGCACCCATTTTCGGCTCGGGTGCCTGACCCTAAATTTAAAAAACAGGCACCCGTTATTTTTAAAAATCGGGTACCCATTTTTTATTTTCAAAAAGCGGGTACTCGTTTCTCAAAAAATTAAAAATTTGAATTTTTAAGAAACGGGCACCCATTTTTTAAAAATAAAAAATGGGTACCCATTTTTGAAAAGTAAAAAATGGGTACCCATTTTTTAAAAGTAAAACACGGGTACTTGTTTCTTAAAAATTCATTTTTTAAAGTTTTCGACGGATTGGACATACCACTTTTAGCTTTTCAAAATGGGTACCATTTTTTGAAATTCAAATAATGGGTGCCCGTTTCTTACAACATGAGGTGGGATTTTTTTTTTCCTACCTCAGATTTTGGTTTGGGACAGGCTTGGTGAGACCAAACCTATGCCTTGGCCTCTCAAGATTTGGCTAAGGCATTGAACTGACAAATTCATGCCTTGCCATAATTTTTAGAGGGTCTTCCCAATCAATTTTTTTTAAAAACTCATTAGAGCTCTCACTGTCTGATTTCAGAAATATAAATTTTATAGAGTTATGATTTTATTTACTATTTAAAAAAAAAAATTAATCAACGGTGGTACCTAAATGTAAAATAGCAACATTCACTAAAACTTTAATAACTTTTTTATTTTATATGTTTTCTTAAATTAATTTATATGTCATCAATATACATTCAATTCTTTTGAAGTTTTAAAAAAAAAAGTGAAAAAAGTGAAATTTTGATCAAATTATGGTGTCCATACACGAGAGGTTTTAAAATTTCCCTTTATAGCCAATAAAAAATTAATAAATAAATAAATAATCATTAAAAAATTCAAGAAAAATATTCTCATCAATCTTTGGTGTGTCAAGTAACTCCATTTAAAAGGATTCACAAAAAATCATTCATTTGTGTCAAATTATGGTGTCCGTACACGAGCGTGGTATGGTCCTGAAATAGGCATTTTGAAAAAGTGGTTTTTAAAGATCCATATCAAAAAAATAATCTATCATATGGGTATACAAATAAATTACATATTCAAAAAGAAGATTCTAGGCACTACAATTTTTATTTCTAAGGTTTTTATATATTTAATTTCTAAATGGCTGAAATTTTGGCATCAATTGACAAAATATTTCAAAAATAGTAAAAACACTTCCACTTTTTGGCCAAAAGTGAGACCCAACTTCTTGCACTGACCCTTTTACCACTTCATTTCAATGAAATTCATATTTAGTTTTACTTTCATTGTTCTCATAGTTCAACATCATTCAATTCAAAATTATGCTTCATATTATACAACTCATTCTCAAATATTACCAAGATGTTTCAATTAATCAAACGTGTATTTTCAACCCATAACTTTTAGATATTATAAATATCACCCAAACTATTCTTAATTATATTTCTCATCTTAGCATTGCTCTCACTAGGCATAAGTTAATGTTTAGTAAGAGGATTTGATACTTTAGGAACATAGCATTTATTTTAGCATCTAGATTCAAGAATACCATACAGTCTAAATTTTGAATGTAAATTCAATACCAGCTATTTTCATTAGGTTATTTGACATGTATCAGTTTAAATTGAAAGGCTAGTGAAAGCCTAAAAGATGCAAATTCCATGCTATGCCTAAAATTTTGGTAATTTGTGAGCTTTCCAATTCAAAGTTTGAAGTGAATTTAAAGTATACATAACAAGTCAACATTAAATTTTAGCAATAACCATTATATGCTTAAAATTCTATTAAAAGTTATCAATAACATTCATTATAGGCTAAAACATGTGAAATTCATTCGGTTCAGCCTTAGTTCAGTCAAATATCCAAATTCGGTCCAACTGCCAAAGGCTTCTATTAAAAAACAATTAAACAAGCGATGAATCAGAAAAAGTACTTTGACACCATAAGTTAAACAGGTATTTCAACCATAGCTTCCTAGGAATTTTTTAACTCCACAATCTGGTTACCTTTTGACAATTTATGCCCTTTTATAACATATCTTAAATGTAGGTAGCATTTTCTTGGACCAACACCCTCAATGACTAAATCTTTGAAACAACTGATATATGTGAAATTATTGCCAACATCCTATAAAATTATTTTAATATATTGGAGTAGCCAATATATTTGAAACTATTGCCAACATCCTAACATTTGTTTATATCCTCTAATTGAAATCCTCTTCTTTGGATGCATCCTCTATGATCTTCACTGTCCCAAGTCCTAGGATCAGCTCTAGATTCCCCAAGCTACTACCATTATCTCCTGTGAAAAATTGACTAAATATTGGTAAAATTGTATATTTTTCAAAGATTTAGTCAACTATTGCCACTTCAATAAATTGGTAAAATTATTTCTATGTGAGGAGGCATTAAATGACTCTTTTACAATTCATTATCATTCAAGGATCTTAGCATTTCTCTCATAAGGAATTGTCACAGAGATGCTAATGGTCCAACTATTGAAGTTGGATGGCATTGAGGCAAAGGGGGAAGCTAAAGTTCATAGAAGAATAGAGGTAAGAAATGGTAGATTCTTATAGGGACACACAAGCTAAATAATTGTTTTTAACTTATAGAGTACTGGTGCTTCACCTCTATTTTTTAATAGTCCCTAACATACCCTGCTCCATACCATAGAGTTGACCCTGAATCATCATGTTATCTACTATTACATGCAATATTGATGTTGTTAATATCTTTTATTGTGTGGTTCTTCATTACTGAATTAGCTAGCTTTGTGAGGACCTTTGTTGAAGCTTTGGCATCCGGATATTGTGTGTTGGTGCATGAACATTTTTGTGAAAACTTTTCTTGCTGAGTGTAGAGTTCTCTATATTTATATTTGGCATTTTTTAATTTTCTAAATTTTGTGTGTCATCAAGTCTATGTCAAAATTGGGTTGATTTAGTTTTATCAAGTTGCAAGTTTTCAAACACCGATGATTGAAATAATTGTGCCACAAAAATCAAAGATTCTTTTTTGAGAAATTTTTCCATGGATGGAAATTAACAATTTGTGGTAACTTTTCTTAAAGATTTTGGGTTCAATGTTTTACCTTTTGGATGAAATTGCATGAAGAACTTATGGAAGTTCATCTTTCTTATGATTGAAGGAATAATTTTAGATCCTTAAGACCAAATTTGTCTTGTCCATAGCAATGGAAATATGGGTTATTTAACACATAATCTTTCATTTTTGTTTTAATGCACAACACATTCTTTTACAACTGATAGTAACTATATTTGATACACAATTTAGTCTAGGTTTTTTGCTAACTTGATCTTAATGAAATTATGATTTCTACCAAAATCAATAATCTTTTCCACCCTTTGTTTATTTATAACCTCCATGACCTAATGATCCATAAATAGGTTGGAAATTCCATGCTTTGTATCAAAAACATGGATAATTACTATTCCAATCAACTCTTGACTATCATATAGTATACTTGTTGTTTGAAGTAAAATATGTTGGAGAAGACTCCTTACTCCTTAAAGCTCCAATTTATGATTTGTTTAAGTGTGCATTTTTTTAAAGGAAGATGATCTAGTGAATTAAAGAGAAAACATATGATGACAAGTACTAGTAACCCATGAAATGACTTCAAGAAACCCAATGTGGGCGAAAAAAATCGAAGAACCAGTTTCTCCTCTTATAACTATCTCCCTGCTAGTATAAATATGGGTGTATGGCCTACAAGCAGCCATCATGGACATCTTGCAGAATTTTCCTAATGTTGAGACATTTATACAACATTGCCACTACTCTTAACACCCCTGTTTTTATTTCAAGACATCAAAGACAAGTTGACTACAATAGATTAGCACAATTACAATCACATTCTAGTGAAAGAAATCCCAAAAACATGTTTATAAGAGTACATACAAAATAATGAGTCACAAGTTACAATAGTGCTTGATAGGAGGTCCAAACACTATAGATTCTAAAAGATTGAAACAAAAAGTTTGTATGCAATTGCAACAACACTTTGCAAATAATAGCTGAATAGAATAGATCCATGACATATGATTATACAAGTGAATGAATGACAAAATCTTGAGTAGGAGTGTGAGCCTTATTGAGGGGATGATCCTGCACAACCTTGCCATGAAAATAAAATTTGTAAATGTGATAGTATCTATACTGAATACTCAACCACTACCTCCAATTTATAGCATAGTTTGGGTATGTTGAACTAGTGATACTTGTTAGGTTAACTGCTATATATTTAAACATAACAAAATGACCAAGTCTAGGTTTTGGACACTCCATAACCCATTCCATCTAATGGACTAAGGATGTAATGATTAAGGTTGGAGCAATTGATTCACTCTTGATTTTCTCTATTAGCACTGCTTATGTAGCATATTATGATTTCTAGCTATTTGATATAGGAGGGTTGTGGGTAAGATTTAAAATATTTTGAAGGATCTCAACATCTAAGACTTATTCATTGGGTGAAATTTTGTGCAAAGCAATTGAGGATGGTTATCGTTTGAAAAAAAATATATGCCAATTCTAATTATAAGGTGGTAGGTTGAGTTTGTAATATCCTTAAATAGAGATAATATAAAAACAACAATATTTCTAGAACTAGGGCATAACTTTGTTATAATTATATTTGCATATAACTTTTTTTGCAATAAACCTAGATTTATAATCAAATTATAAAACTGATGACCTACATATTCCAGTATTGGTAATCTTGATTGCTAGACATGGCAATAATTTTGAGCAATTTATAAATTATTCAATGTAGTGCCTATATGATGTTGTATATTTTGAGTGTTGCAACATCATTTCGGACTAGTATATGTAATTCTAAGCACTGAAAAAATCATTTACAAATTGGTACATGCAATGAAAGGTCACAATTTTAAATCACTTTTCTTGTATATTTTTATCAGCTCTTTCATATTAAAAAGGAGCATTCCCATTTCAGTTTTATCACTATTAAGTTGAGAACAACACATTAAATAACTAAAGTGTGTATGGAAACCATTTTTTACTTTATCAACCTATCTTAGAGATATCACTTTTTGTTTGAAATTTGTTGACATAATAATACAATTCTTTGTGCATTTCTAAGCCCTACAACTGGCATTGGGAAGTAAGCAACAAGCTATAGCAGTGAGGAGAAACTTGGAGCACCATCTTAAGTTATTCAAAGGATTGCTGGAAGACATAATATCTAGTTTGAATGTTGTTTTAGTATGACTAATGAAATCAAAATGCATTGAATCTACAACTTTGAATCCAACCCACATCTATAAGCTAAGAGATTTGTATTAGTTAATTTAAAGCATGAGGCATGGTAATACCACTCAAAGCCTAAAGGTAATGATCTATGAAAATAAAAAGAATTTTGATAGTAGCTTGCTTGGTTTGTAGTTATTTTATTTACAAGAAATACAATTATAAATAAACCTTTCTATTTCCATGAACATATTATAGATATGCATTTGTAGTTAAGACCATGTTTAATAATGTCATGTTCCTTAGCAAAAATAGAAGCTACTAATGCCCTACATTCATCAGTAGTAGAAGTGATGCCAAGCATCCATAATTTTGCACTTGCAATTCCTCTTAGAAGGCTATGTACCTCATGATCTACTTCAAATGATGATGATAACAATTTATCAAAGAGACTAATTTAGCTAATAACAAAAAAGCTATTAAGTTGTTCCAACAAAAATAACATTATGTCAACAATAGAGTAACAAAAATCTTGAATTCTAATTTTTTAAATTGTAATTTTAATATGATTGAATATGGAAGAAGCATAGTATAGCTATAGATACCTTAGAACTGAATGCTAAATCAATTCATTGAATCAGTCTCAAATGTCATGCTTCTATATCCCATACAGACTCTAGATCCTGAAACTAACTAGTACTAATAGGTTTCTCTTCATTCTAAGTCAGGTATTCAAAATCCAAAAAATCTTCATCTTCATTCTGAATTTGAGACCTAAATTCATCATTTATGTCAAAATTAGTAGTAGCACCACCATCTTTTGAAGTGTTGCAAAGGACTCATCTTTCACACATGGAATTCCAAATGGTCAATGACCTATCATAAGGAAAATCTCTAACATTGCATTGAGTTACAAAAAACCTCAAGCAAGTTTCCAAATTTTTGTCTAGTTTGTTTTTAACCTTTGATTTCAAAAACCCCAATGCACTGAAAACTCTCTCATCTTCCACCAACCCTAATATCATTGTTTGACATAAATCAAAAAATTTGAAATATTCTAATATTGAAGTACACAATAGTTCACTCTAACTTATCCTTTTCTAGAGCCTTGTTATTACACCAAGATTGAATGGATTCTCAAAGTTTTCCATCTGATGTTTTATACACAATGCAAAATATTTACATTGTTTTTTAAGATTATTTGAATCTAAGATTCTTTGTATTGGTTTTCCATTGCAATCTGTATGCTTTGAAAACTGTGTTATCAATTGGTCAAGTTTATTATGAAACAACTTTGTATCACTTGGATTATCTCTGAAGTGTTTCCAAAATTAAGGAAACACACAACTTGTGGCGTGAAGAATTTCTTCTCGAGGGAATCTTTCATGAATCTCACTTGAAATTTGGTAGGAAATAGACTTCACATTTTCACTAACAAATTTAACAATCTTGTCAAAATCATCCTTTCTAAGTGGTAGTACTAGTCTTTCTTGCTTGTCTTAGAGAGGTGCATTGGTATTTGAAATCCTTTCACAAACACACATAACTCATTTTGTGCATTGAATTGTAAAAAATTCTCAGCATGATTCAAATCTTTAATTATCTCCCACCTTGAAAAAAATTGCCTATGACCTATGAGATCTGAATACAAAGAATCCAGAGCCATGCATGTCATTTTACATAAATCACTATACTCATGAATAAACATAGTCCTATCTTGGGCTTTCTTGACAAGTTTGTTCATTAAATCCAACATGGTGAAAAGAATGGCTAAAGTTAATAGGCTCTCTATATCACATAACTTATTAAACAAATCAAGAGCTTTATCTATTGTAAGGAATTTCTCATATATAACTCTAATCAAGGATTGATATTCTACTAGAAATCATTCTACTGGTCCATGCAAAGATATCCATCTGGTCTCAACATCCTTGAGAATATTATTTCTTGTTGTTACTCCCTCAAGAAAAGAATCTTAAATTCTGCAAAACATTTAGGTTTTCTGCAAAAGTAGGAGTGGAGCTCATGGATTAGATCTTCAACTTTTGACACTGTAGGAAAACTAGTTACAATCTTATATGCTAAATTCATTCAATGGGCCATGCAATGTATGCCAAGCATTTAAGGTGGAATACTAGTTTGTAATCTTGCACAAAGACCATTCCTTTAGCCTTACATTACTGTAGCTCCATCAGCTCCAACACACACTAACTTCTTGGCAATTATCAAGTCATCCATACCAGCAATTTCATTCAAATCTTTCTTAACTTCTAAATATAAATTTTCTACAATTGAATTGGCCCTCATTTTATGAACACAAAGTAGATAAGCTTGACAAACATGTTCTTTTACAATATATACATGCATACAAACCCAAGAAGTGTTATCTACCACAATGACTTTATCTAAGGATAATGAAATGAACTTGGATTCTTTTACTCTCTCCTATACATTTTTCTTTTCCACCTCAGCAAGATAGCTTGCCATTTTCCATCCAACACATATTGATCGATATAACATAGGATAGTGAGGAACTCTCAAAAAAGATAACAAATTACTATATTTTGAAATGTCTCTCATAGGATGCCCTCTAGATAGAATATGAAAAATAACACTCATCTGAATGGTCTTTGCTAAGTTTGCATCATTGGCTGCATCTCAAAGCTCAACTTGATTGGATTTCCACTACTGCCACTACCAATTACTACTATTTTTTTGAAATGCTCTTCATATTCTATGACATACTTAACATGAAGGCATTCTTCCTTTGATTTCCATCTCACTACCACTACTTCCTTTCCATCTATGATTTGTATTTCATAAACCTTACTAACATGTTTTTCTATATTGTCGAGGTTCTGCTGGAACTTTTTCTCTCTTTTAGTTTTCTAGGAAAAAAATCATACACAGGTGCATTCTATTGGTGGTTCATCATTTTTTGCGACTGGTTCAACAAACCATTACTTTTCTACCCAATCACCCTGGAAATTTCTTTTCATTTCCCACTCCCACCCCATTTTTACATTCCTTTTTCTTTTCTTCCTACCAAAAAAAATATTATCTTTTGTTGTTCCAACATTTTTATCCTCATTTGATGCATTTTGGTTTAACTAAATAACAACCCCATCTTCTAGTGGTGGTGAGATATTGTGATTTCCTTCTGCACTTGTAGTTGTATAGGTTGATGGACTAGAAACATTGTCAATTCCAGAGAAAGCCTTTATGGTAGTATCTCTAAGCTTTGGGAATTTTGATGTAAGATTAATCCCTTTACTACCCTTGGGGGTCTTACCCTTGTCAATATGTAGCCTTCCATTGACAACCTCTTCAGTTTCACTTCCCTGTGACAGAGCAATATTAGTTAGAGACTCACCCTGCCCTGACATCTCAATCCACTAACAATCCATTTACTTCCCTAAGAATAAGTAGTATTAATTTTAGACTAGGAATTTAAATTAATTAATAATAGCAATACTATGAAGTGTAAAGAAATTATTGCCTACCTTGGTCCTTTACACTTTCTTTGGAATTCTAATTTCTATGCAATGTGTTTTGAGATTGTAACTCTAGTCTCTTGGCTACCCATTGTCTGCCAAAATATACATCAATTTTTTTGCATAAACCAAAATATACAATCCAACAAAAATCATAAACCTACAAAGATCTAGTCCACCATAATTGGGATAATTTCTAAGGGATGGATAAAATCTTTATCTAAATTAGAATCATATTTAATCATTTACAATTCTACCCATGTTGTCTATAATAATTCACTCCAATCATAAAGTTAGTTTGAATAGAAGGTCCACTTGAAAGAACTTGTGGTGGAAGGGAACTTATAAATCATATTGAGTGGAATTTACAAGAGTCAACACCTGGTTGCAAGTAGGAAAGCATCCAAGAGGAAGGATGAAATGAAAATCTATTACCAACATTAGAATCAATTAGCTTTAAGCATTTCTTCACTTTGCATAGAAGTTGATGTTTGATTATGATGTAAGCAATGAAAATTGATCGGTGATCACTGTATTTTCTCAGTCCTACTTGTAATGGCACAGTCCTATAGACAGTTCACTGAGAGACCATCAATAATATAGAATTGTCTATTATTAATGATAGTTATAGATTATCTAGTTACCTAGTGAGATGTCCAATTTATTATGCTAATTTTTTAGTGCTTATAGAGTAAGGGTATGTATGAGGTGCGATTCAAATGCCAAGAAGACTCTAGTGGACAACACTTAAATTGTTGAAATTTAGATGTGTTATAAGTAAAATCAAATTTATAAGAGAGTTAAATTGGGAAATCAGAGGATTGATATTGCATACCATATCAGTACATGTGTTTTGTACATACATACTCTTTTGAGAGATGTGTGATTCCTTATCATCTAGTTATGTTTTTGGCTTGAACACAACTCTAGTTGCGAATTTCAAATTTGAACTCCAATGGCTAGTTGGTCAGGATGGGGATTTGTGTAGTTATGGGAGGTTTGGTATGCAAAAGGAGTTTAAAAACTCTTGATCCACACCTATTTGATGTTTTTTAATGTGGAGAATGAAGGTAAATGTAAGGTGAATAGTTTTCTTAATGAAGATACAAGGGTTTTTGCAGCCTTGAGTACAAAGTCTGAATATTGCTTGGTTGTTTGTATTGTTACCTTTACATTTTGACTAATAATGTACAACTTATGATTCCTTGAAGTTTTAATGAGCACTTGAATTCATTTTGAAGGTATTCCTATCAGTTTGAGATCCATTTATATTGACTTCTCTTTGACAGTGCTATAGGTGATTAACAAAAATGCAGAGGTCAGGTTGATAAGTTGGTGATAATTGAGCTTGAGGGAAAGAATGCTCAAGAAAGTCATGAAAGTTGAGGGTTTGGTATTGGATTTGATATTTCTCAAGAAAGTCAAGATATTATTGTATCGATATTGCAGAGCATTAGACTTCATATAAAGAAAGCAATCAATTCTCAGTCCTACTTGTAATGGCACAGTCCTATAGATAGTTGATTGAGAGACTATCAATAATAGGAAAGCCTATGTATAGAATTGTCTCTTATTAATTATTATTATAGATTATCTAGTTACCTGGTGAGAATTTAAATTGATTATGCTCATTTTTTTTACTTATAGAGTAAGGGTGTACATGAGGTGTGATTCAAATCCCAAGAATACTCTAGTGGACAACAATTAAATTGTTGAAATTTAGATGTGTTATAAGCAAAAGAAAAGTTATAAGAGAGATAATCTGGGAAATTAGAGGATTGAGAGTGCATACCATATTAGTACATGTGCTTTGTACATACATACTATTCTGAGAGATGTGTGATTCCTTATCATCTAGTTATGCTTTTGGCTTGAATGCAACTCTAGTTGTGAATTTCAAATTTGAACTCCAATGGCTAGTTGGTTGGGATGGGGGTTTGTATAGTTATGGGAGGTTTGGTATATAAAAGGAGTTTAAAAAATCTTGATCCACACCTATTTGATGTTGTTGAATGTGGAGAATGAAGGGGAATGTAAGCTGAACAATTTGCTTAATGAAGATATATGGGTTTTTGTAGTCTTAAGTACAAAGTCTGAGTATTGCTTGGTTGTTTTTATTGTTACCTTTCCACTTTGATCTAATAATGTACAACTTATGATTCATTAGAGTTTTAATGAGCACTTGAATTTATTTTGAAGGTATTCCTATCAATTTGTGATCCATTTATATTGACTTCTCCTTGATAGTGTTGTAGGTGACTATTTTGCCTTAATTTTGTGAGCCTAATGATTGCATGGGGCTCATTCCTCTTTATATATTTTTTGTTTCTTTAAGAATTTGGCCTTGACATGTATTATAACATGATTGACTAAAACAAATGTAGAGGTCAAGTTGATAAGATGGTGATAATTGAGCTTGAGGGCAAGAATGCTCAAGAAAGTCATGAAAGTTGAGGGTTTGGTATTAGATTTGAGGATATATCCAAATGAGGGAATATTTTTATAATGGATTATGTTTTTACATGATCAATGTATGGTGACAACTTTGTTTCAATTCTAGAAGTGTTTAGAGATGTGTTTTTGAAAAAGCCCTAGAATTAAGGGTCTATTGGTGAGGGTTTGTAAGTTAGCCTATCAAATGGCTATGGATACGAAAGTGACTATAATAATCCTTTGTTTGGGGGTAAAATAGAAGACTACCACTTGGTTTGTGGTCTTTGGATGGTATTATTCTTATAGTTTCTTTGGAAAATAGGGCTAATTGGGCCTTGGGTTGGCAGGTTATTGTGCAAACAATTGGTCCAAAGTAGTAATATATGGTGTTCATATATGTTTTGTATCTCAGTAAAGGGTATCTAAAACTACAATTGGTTTGTCAAATGTTTTGGGGAGTTTAAGAGAAAAGTTTAAAAAATAGGTTTGGAAGGGCTACAAGGAAAGCCTAGTTAAGCCCTAGAAAGGATTTGATGTCATTCAATGTTTGAAAGTCCCTAGGTAGCTAGAATATCTTGAATCCAAAATGAGGAGACCTATTGGGCTATTAGATCAGACATTGGAGGTTGGTGTTTGAGTTTGTGCTTTTGGGACAAACCTTGTAAAGAGGGATAACTTAGTAGTTTGAAACCTTTGGTTGAGAAGACCAATTGTATCTTGATCTTAGCCTTGGCGTTAATGTGATGCTGGTAGTAGTGCCCTCACACTATTGGTCTTTGTTTGAAGTTGAAATTTGGATGCACTTGACATAGCACAAGCCTATATTTTGACACAACAATCTCATGTCATATCCTTGAATTTGAATTCATTATGGTAACATGTTCTCATACTATAGTAGCATGGCTCTAACTGATATTTTGAACTTGTCATGACTCATTTATGATTTGAATGGCTCTATCTATTGTACATGGATTATGATCCTTACAAAAACCATTTTATTGAAATCTATCATAGAAATCTTTTTAGTTGATAAAAAAAAATGATTTAAGATTGGTGCTTTTCATTTACAGATACAATGGTGAAATTTTCTTGCTATGAGAAAAATAGTGGATGGTATATACAAGCACATGATCCCTATACCAAAGGAGAAGTGCTCCAAAGAAGTACAGTTGAGAGTAAGCTTTATAGTAGGTTACATTGTAGGTGTCTCTAGTGTTCTTGTTTCCCAGCCAGCAGATAACTTGGTTTCAATCCTAAGTTGTAATAGTGGTGTATGTGTGATGGATGTAAGATTAATCTCTTACAAAGACTAATATGAAATTAAAACATAGTATTTTATTTTATTAAATATATTAATTTTCTATATTCTATTATAGTTCTTCTTCTTGTTCTCAATTTTAATTGTGTGTAATGTGTATAAATATGTCATTTTTGTAGGCAATTAAGAGCATTTGTTTGATTGGCTTATTCACCAGAGGATTGGCACCTTGTATCTTGATGGTGGGTGCCATGATTGGAGTACAACGGGGTATATATGATGCTTTCAAGGTCTATGTAAAAATGTGAGTTTTTTAGTCTCCTACAAACTTGAATGATTTTGGTTTCCTTTCCATTCTCCTAGTTAAAAAATGGCTTCTTTTTCATAGGCCCACTTCTAGAGCAATGGCAAGAGCTATTCACATCCAAGGCTTATCCAAGTAATAATTCTCTAGTTTATATTGAAGAATATCACAAGGCAATGTGAATAAGGGTCCCAAACATTATAATGTTGGGGTGGATGCAACAAGTGATTGGATCATTTCAAAAAATTGGGAAATCACATGTGAACCTTAAACTAAATGGAAATGAAAATAATAATATCTACTAATCTAAAAAATTAAAACCATTATAGTGTTACACTATTCACACTAGGGCATCAATCATATCCTTAAATATGCAACCATTCTATTTCAAAAAAATTGCAACATTTAGGAGGCAAAATTTTGAAATTTTGAATAGCTACAAGTAGAAATATCATCTAATTTGCACTCTTACCCTTGATAGCAATTATTTTGGAATAAATTTTATGAAATAGAAGGCAAAAGCTATCTTTGAGTCTCTCTCTATGATGTGTGATGTCCAAAAATCTAGAATCGATGCCAATCAAAGATACACATAGACTGAAGAAATTTGAAAGAGCGCTAGCAGTATTTAATCAATGTTTCATTGCTTGGGCAAATATTAATTTCCAATTGGAGTTTATACAAATCAATTCCAAATACGATAATGTGAAACAAGCCAACTCCTCCATGAAAAAATGCACAACTGTTGACAAATTCCCCCATACGCATGCAAATGTAATGCATTGAAACTTGATGAACATGGCATCAGTTACTATTACTTGGTCGGCTACATGAAAGATGAATACTTCTTGAAAAAAAGTCAAATGAATTTTTTTCTTAGCGATTAGATGGAGTAACAACCTAGTAAACTTGATAAAGCTAGGTGATTGGGCCACCATGGAATTGTTCACAAATTGCCAAAAACAACACCATGAACTCCTTTAAATTTACCAAAA
Source organism: Cupressus sempervirens (assembly GCA_028749045.1). NCBI lineage: Eukaryota > Viridiplantae > Streptophyta > Pinopsida > Cupressales > Cupressaceae > Cupressus > Cupressus sempervirens. The sequence goes on along the minus strand of CM053785.1, from coordinate 186,493,194 downwards.
TATGAAAAATTGTCACTAAATTATATCTTGATCCTCAGGCTACAAGAGTAGTGTCAACTGAAGGAGGTTATTTATCACTAGAACCCCAAAAATTTGTGGGGTTGGAAAATGGCTCAGGAGGAGCCCAACCATCAGCAGGGGTGACTGAAGCATCATTTTTTTCTTTCTCTCCCTCCAGTCTAGGAAAATAGATAGCTGAATCTAGTTGAGGGAAAGCCCATTTAGGGTCTCTATAAACAAAAGGTCAACCCACATTAGGGATAATAAGAGGAGCCATTGGGGACCAACTCAAACCTGTCCTCCATGGTGATGACCACTGAAACTTCCACTGGGAGAGCAACAAGAAGGTTGTGACCTGGGAGTATAAGAGTGGCACGTTGAACTACTCTAACCTCTTTAATGATTATGTGGAGTATGATCACTGGATAAAGTATCTAGTGGTACCCAAACAACCATAGAAGGGGCATTATCCCAATGAGCCCAAAGCTCCTAGAAATTAGTAACCTCTAATGCCACCTTATGTGTTTGTACTTGAATCTACATTATGACATTATTATAAATACATGCTTTAGTGTACATAGCAATATGAATATCAAGAAAACAATGATAGTAAAACAACATTACATTCTTTCTAGATAGTAAACAAAATCTCCATTCTCAAAGCATGCCATATCTTGGAATACTTAAAAAGAAGTCTTGTCAAATCTCCTAGCACAACCATATGCTAGGTAAAGGCCTCTGGGTGGAAAGACTTAAAGAAATTAAAAATCTAGAGCCAATAATTTTGGGCTTTCCTGTAGAACAAAAAATATGCAGGAAGCTTTCCAACTAGCCATGAAAAGGACATTTAAGGTCCATGACACCTAGATGCCAGACCCAAGGGCCCAATGGTAACCCATGGAAAAGGAGACACCAGGAAAAGTGAGCTATTTTTTGTTCCATGATAGTTTCCCAAACCATGGAAAATCTAAGACTCCAAGCCATGTTAGAGGACTATAAATGCTAACACTGGTTGAGAGTTTCAACTATCAAAAGGTAGGGAACCCACTACTGATAGCCCAACTTGGATTTGTAATTGGTCAAAGGAGTGGTAGGATACCACTTCTAATCTTTCCACCATGGAAGAGATGAATGAATTCCAAGCTTTTATAACATATGGGGAGGCACCACATAAACTAGAAGATCAATTGTTTGTCAATATAGATGGATAAGCTTGAATTGCACTTGCAGGTCCTCCCATGAGCAAAGGCTCATAGTAGCTCTAGAAAAAAGATATTTGGGAGTCCTGATTCCCCTTCTAAATAAGTGTAGCACACTACCTCCTTGAATTTTAGCTAGTGGAACACCTTGAACAACAGAAAAAGGAGACCACCATAAATTTGGATGGTTTATAGAGAGTCCATCTCTAAACCCATTGCCTACCTAGTGAAGCTAAGTCTTGATAGCTTTCCAGGCTTTCCAAATGATTTTAGCAACAAAGGTGCCTTGAATTTGTAGTAGTTCAATGGTCAAGAGAAGGGTTTGAAAGCCAATCTCCTTCCAGGTTGACCAATTACCGAAACTCCTGAAGAAATATAGTATTGCAACAAAATTCACCAGTCATCATTGCCAGTGAGAACTTGAATGACCCACTTAGCATAGAGGGAAATTCCCTTCTTACGAGTGGACAGTAGTCTAAGACCACCAGGATTTTTGGGAAACATCAAAATTCCTAGGAAACTCTTTGAAAGCCGTGATGCACAACATCAAAGGCCTAGAGAAAATCCCTTAAGAGGTGCTAAAGCTTGAGGTATGAAGATTTGGAAGGGACCCAACATGAGGAATAATAGACATGTGTAGCAACTAGCACTTTAGAAAAAACTTGAAATTTTCTTGCAAGGTAGAGAGGTTTGGTGATCCAATAGTCCAAATTCTTCTTAATCGGTGATAGGAAAGAATTCCATAGTTCCACAGATGAAGCTTCAAAAGGAAAAGGAATGCCCAAAAACAAAAATATTTCACCATGCTGAACCCATTTCCACCTGTAGCACTATAGCCATTAAGGGCCTAATAAGATTGATTGTCTATAGAAAAGAGTCTTATATATGCCATTGAATAAAAGAACCAAGGGTAAGGAAAAATATATCCAAGCATTGTAAGGCATTGGAAATATTGCCTTTATCCTCTAGAAGGGTGAGAAAGGAGTCATCAACAAAATGGCCATTCACAAGTTGCAAAGTGGAATTCAAGAGAGTTATGCCACACACAAGACCCTGAGAGATAGCATTTGCTAGAAGATATATAAACCCTTAAGTAGCCAAGACATAAAGAGAATTCACTAAAGGAAAACCTTGATGGATAGATCTATAGAGACCGACGGCTTGAGATTGTCATCCATTTATGGTAATACAAGAAGAGTCATCTCAAAAAAGCATTCAAACTGATTGTAGAAAGATTGAACCAAACCCCAAGGCTTGAAGCATTGCCAAGATGAAAGGTCATTAGATCTAGTCATAGGCTTTGGAAAAATCAATCTTAAGAAACAAGGCCTATTGTTTGGTCTGGTGAGCTCACTCCATACCTTCCCAAATAACAATAATATTATCCATAATATATGTGGATTTAATGAAGCTAGTTTGTTCAGGACAAATAATCTATGGGAGCAAATGTTAGATTTTAATGGAAAGAGCCTTGGCAATAACCTTGTAGGAAATATTCAAGAAAGTGACGGGCCTCCAATTACATGTTTTTGGGATTGCCAACTTTAGATATGAACTTGATATTACCCTTATTAATAATGCTACCTAGGGAATGAGTATTGTAAGCTTCTTCATAGACTTGATACAGATCAAGGAAAATGTCCTCCCATAATTCTTTATAAATTTACAAAGGAAGCCATCACATCCAAGGGCTTTATCATTAGCCATCGAGAAGACAACTACCTTGAGATCAACAAGCTTTTTGCTCATAAATGGCATATTGCTTTGGAGCAAGCCTATTGGGAGTAGCGGCAAGGCTAGCTTGTAAGGGCTGGTCATGTACATTAGAGGGACCCTTTTTGGTGAAGACCTTCTCATAATGACATACAAAATTTTGAAGGATGGTGGGCAGGTTAGAAAGAACCTATTGGTTTTCCCTAATATGCTTGATGCCTACTACAGAATGGCGAGCCCACAAATCATTGAAAAGTTCCTTGGAAGCTTGATCACCAACCTCTAGCCAATGGACATGGGCTTTGATATGAAATCCCCTAGTGACATAGTTATTTTCAACTTGTTTCTAGTGTCAAAGATTGGCAAGATGAAACTATAATTTTGTATCAAATGGATTCTGCATGGTAAGAGCTTCCAAAAAAAACCAAGAAAAAATGATTAGTACACCAATAAATTTAGTTAAGCATGTAATATTTTTTTGGTGAACAATCCATCTCATTTATATTTTCCTTCATTGGTTTAAGTGCCTTTTTAAATGAAGAAACACATCTTTCTCACTATGCCATGTCAAATCTTTTAGCAATTTTAACTCAAGGTTTTTGAAGCCCACAAAAAATTTATCGAAGCCCAACAAATGGAAAGTTTTATGGCCTATGTAGACCTATCCACAAATAATTTAACCACTAATAGAGTGAATACAAATACTTGGAATAACTATAAAATGGCCTGATGCCTTATTATCAAAGTTGCCTAATTTAAGACACAATATTATAGGCAGATAAGGACCAATTTGCTCCCAAGGATGTCCCAGTTAGTCAATGGTCATTTTGCTGAGGATTCTTTTCTTATTCTTCTTGAACATGAAGAAAACATTAAAAATGCTTTAAATTGTCTTGGCACTTTTTGTCAAGCCTTTGGCTCTGCCATTCAATGACATAAAACACTCTGTTACTGCCAGTCTTTCTTACCAACTCCAGCTTGGCTCAGCCAGTTTCAATGGAAATGGGTTACTCGTGGAGAAATATTCCACTTTCTTGGCATTCCCTTTGCTTTCTAGGCTTCCCCTGTGGAACTTTGGAATGTTGTGCTTGCAAAGATTAGCAAAAAGCTTGATTATTGGATCACTAAGCCACTTTCTCTTGCTGGTAAATTCCAGATTTGTTCTAAGATTCTGGCTGCCACCCATGTGTACTATTCTTCCTATTGGACTCCATCCAGAGCTCCCTATCTCAAAATAGAACATTTTCTCAGAGATTTTCTTTGGGCCTCTAGTTTTGACCATCATGGTTTTCACAAAGTTGCTTGGGATTTTTGTTGTCTCCCAAGGGAATCTGGGGGTCTCAGCCTACTTTCCACTCGGAAGCAAGGCCTTTCCCTCTATGCTAAATGGATTATCAGAGCTATTTTTGGAGATGAAGCCTGGAAGATACTAGTAAGGCATTGCATTTCTTTCGGCTTCCCTGTTAACAGATTGACTTGGAAGGGGATTGGTTTTCAGACCCTTCTTACTATGCGTGAACCAGTGGTCATACAAGGCTCTTTTGTTATAAAGAGCATCTGGAAAGCCTGGAAAGCTGTTAAACCTTGGCTTCGTTGGGCTGGTGATGAGTTTCGCAATGGGCTATCCTTAAATCAACAAAACATTTGGTGGTCTCCCCTGTTTGCCATCCAGGGTACTACTCTTGCCAAGACTCAAGGTGCCAGTGCTCTGCATTTCTTTAAACGTGGCATCCACAATACCAAGGATATTTTTCAAGAGTCACCATGAATTTCAGGCCATGGGAGGATATGCAAGTTCAGTACCGCCTTGTTAGTTTTGATTGTCAGACTTATGACCTTCTGTTGTCTTGCATCCCTATGCACTTAGTTCATAAAGTGGGGATTCAGTCTGTTCGTCCTTGGTGGCATGATTGGAAGTGGTATCCTGCCACTCCATTTACCAATTATAAGCCCAATATGGGGTATAGATGGCTTTCGCCCCACCTTCCAGTGGTGTACATTCTTAATCAACAGTGGCATTTGCAATCTTTGCTTTCTCAATGGAGAAAACGTTTCGACACCATTTGGAGTGCCATTATAGAACCTTAGATTACCCACTTTGCTTGGTGCCTTTCCTTCCAAGGTCTTCCCCTAGGGCCTCGGCTCAAGCACATTGGGGTTCTTGATCCCAGATGCCCCTTCTATGGTCAACTTGAGTCCTTTTTGCATATTTTTTGGTTTTGCAAGCGTGCTCATAATTATTGGCACTGGATTCATGATTTTTTCAAGCCTTTCAGGCTCGAACCTTTTTCATGGCACATGATCCTACTAGGTGATTCCCCTAGAATTCCTTGGAAGTTCTCCCAGATTTGGCATACCTTTAGGATGGAAATTTTGTTTTCTTTGTGGAAAGTTAGGAATGCAATTTTATTCACTCACAGTTTTTTGGATGTTAACATTGAAATGTACACTAAGGCATGCATTTGTAACAATGTCATTATGCAGATATAGGTGCAAGCTAATAAAGTTACCCTAGAAGTTGCGCACTTATCAGAATTGTTAAATCATTAGGGCAATACTCCATGCAACATTGCCAGAGTGCCTCCAGATGCCTTGGCCGATGCCTCTTCATCTCGCAGTTGTCGTTCTCGATGCTAGTCCTTTGGCCGCCATTCACACACGCCGCACTCCCAGGGTCCTCACCACCGCTTCCCCAATACTTGGTGGTTCTAGCTGGTCCCTGGCTCCTCCCCCTAGGTGGGTTTCTGGCCGGTCCCCGGCTCCTCCCCCTGGATGGGCGCACTCTGGCAAGTTTCCTCGACTGGCCTTCACAATTTTTCCTCCGCGACCAAACAAGAAGGATGTAGAGACTGCAACTACCCTAGATCCTATTGATGCTAATAACAGTTGGATTGTTCCCAGTCTACCCCACAATCCCACTGATGCATGGGGATTTCCTGATAAAGATGATCCTCCTCCCTCTGCTGGTACTGCCTTGGCAGCCTGAGGTGGTTAATTTTTTTTTTTTGATGAATAGTTAACAGTTTCTGGTTGAGGCCTTATTTTTTTGGCTTCGACCGTGTGAACTCATTCGCGGGGTGATCTTGTATCCCCCGGCCCTTTTTTTGTGAATTGTAATCTTAGTAAATTTTATTAATTGAAAAGGACTATTCATCAAAAAAGTTACTTGATTTGGATTTAATTTGCAAACATGTTTTTTGTCAATGACACAAAAAATAAATAGTATCAAACATGAGATGTCTGCCAATCAACACATTCAAGAAAATAAAAATGCTATTATTGGAATTGACCTATCGTCACAGCCTACGTGGCTTCCCAACATACCAAATTGATGTGGATTTCACATATTGATGGAAGACCCAAAAAACTGTGCCCATATGAAAAAGTCCAATAGATTGAACAAAAGATTGTTGCGATTCAAATTGAATTCCTAAGCAATGGATGGGTTCTCCTGTTCACACTCTTACTTGTGTCAGACCCTTCTATTTCAAAATTTGAGAAAAAGATCCACAGTTCCACCTAGCCCAACTCACTTACCCATTTTAGGGAATCTTCATCCCATATCCAATCTTCCTCACATATATTTCTGTAACTTGATACAAAAATATGGCCATCTAATTGGGTTCCTTCCCAACCATTGTGATATCATCCTTATATATGGTTGAGCAAATCCTAAGAAATTTTGACAACATTTTTGCAAGCCGTCCTATATAGTCCGCGGTAGAGGTTTTCCCAAATCAATTTCTTTCATAAACAGTCTCTCTTCAAGCTTGGAAGACTACCGTTGTTCATTAGACTGAGCCCGAGTCTAAAAGTCTTTCTCCATATTTTTTTAAATTCATGTAATCGACACACATATGATAACCCTGGAGTTAAAAATACTAAAACTCTGATACTAAGTTAGAAAAACAAAATAGAGCAAGCAAAGGAGAAACTCAAACAGATGAGAAACCCAAAAAATGAGCTCTGAAATTCAGGCCTAGTCTATTAGATTTATAGAAAAATACATATTAAATGCTAACTTCATTGTAGACCAGAGTTGGAGTATTAATGAGAAATAGTTGGAATGGATGGTAGAAGGTAGTTGGTCTATGTTCAATGAATGCATATGAAACATTTGGTAACTTTATCTATGGTCTATGTCACCAAATAGTTGGTGATAATTAATCTATTTTCTAACACCTCCCCATAAATTAATTATCAAATTGTTTTGGAAATCTCCCAATAATCTAGAAATGATTGGCCCTGGCCTAAAGCCTTCTTAGGTACCCATTTACAATCACTAATCAAATATCATCATTGATATTATTTCCAACACATCACAATCATGTTGGGTTTTCATGGTTTAACCCTAACTATTGCTTTGAAGTGGTTTCAAGCTCACCACGAATTTCACAAACATTGCACAAGTGGTTTCAATATTACTACAAACTTGACACTAAAGTGAGTTTGGATCACCACAAACCTCATTCAGAAATGGTTTCAAGATCACCATAACCTTCAAGCACTCAAGTGGTTTTGGATTACCATAAACCAACAACACATTACTCATAGACTATAAAAATGGGGAAGGCATCATCAGTATGGGCTTTTCTCCTTTTGTACTTGCATCAAACTGACTATTGAGTCCATATAAAAATAAATCCATTGATCGAGATACATAGGTACCCAACCACTGTACTCACCAGTTCTATAGGAATATTTTTCAGATACATGGTTCATCAATACATTAAACCATAAATCTTTGGGGTGTCCAACACAACAGATAATGCACCCCTTACAATAGCTTAAGTAGAATGTACATTCACTAGATTTTTCTTTTAAAAAAGGTGACATGCACTTATGAATTAATCCATAATACATAGCCCATTAAGAATCATCCACTAATTCAATATTCATACATGGTTGGGGTATATCAATCTAATACTCTTCTACTACACGACCACTTTTGATATGGGTAGAGCCTTCACAATTAACTAAACATTTTCTCACTTCTAATACCAACACTTTAATCCCAAATCAGAACACACACATACCTTTGCACCATTACAATGATTCTAACATGCCTTCTCTCCTTTTATTCAAATATTTTGCATCTCAAATAATCAACACTAATTCCTACAAATAATATGGATAACCCTAACACACAATTCATTCGCACATATATACAACCTATATGGCTTAGTTATAACGCAAATAAAAAAGAACTAAAGCAATCTTTTTAGCACCCTCTATCCCTTTTAAAGTAATAAACTTTTTTTTCATTTAAACACAGTTTTCCATGATTGATATCTGTTGGTGTTTGAAAACATTACCCATTTCCAATTACCCTAATGAGAACAAGATGCATCTAGGGGCAGCTAACTCCCATTATCAACACATCCATTTAGACACCAGGCCAACTATAAGGCATGACCCTTCTTCTACTTCAGGCTCTGCAAAACCTAGGCGGGTAGACTTGTAGATTCTTTATATGGTACCAGTTGTCAAAGCATACACTAAATCTAATATGAAGCAGATAAAACCCTTATTTCTTCTATACTCAACCAAGAATCATAAGCATGAAATAGCTAAGAACATAACTCATGAAACTGGCAAGCTAAGTGTGGGTTAACATTGAGTAGCTTTCAACATAAAAGGGAAAATTGATTTAATATGTTGATAACAGCAAGACCCAAGTATGAACAACAGAACTTAATGATCCTATCTCTGACTAGTGCCTTATCTATTGGGCAATTAAATGAATCATAACCATACATCTCCTGGGATCCTCAGACGTATCTCTACATCAAGATCCCTGATCTATCTTTCACCTTGTAAATAGACATCTGCTACAGAATGAATCTCATACTCAAAAAATCCTATCATGAAATCTGCAAACCCTGTGACAAATATCAAGCCATTACATGGTTCTTTGTTCCATAAGCAAGACATTTTAACCACATACATTTCAAAATGTAATGCAACCTAATTCATGCTCTTTGATCACAAATTAGAAGAAATAACAGAGCCATAATCAGGAGACAAGATTCAAACTGAACTTCAAACTTTTGCTGCACTTTATTTGTTTTCCTTGAAATCAAATACATGAAATGTACAGAAAAAAAACTCATAGATCACCTAACAGAAAAGAACTATCTGCATAAAACTTAAAATGTTGTTCAATACAAGAAGAAATGCTGAAGAATGGTTTCTCAGTGCAAAAACTGGAACCCTTACAAATGAAGAAAGAAAGAAAGATATAGCAAGAAAGGAATTCCCGGATCTGATATGCAATTGCTAGGTGTCCACTTGAAATCCAATCCTCTGTAACTGAAAAACCTCTTTCTTCTTTCATCGCTTCTGATATGATTTTTTTTCATCATTAATCTATAACAAACTTGCAAAATATCCTTGCCTAATGATGAAAACCCTTTACTTGCCAAAATATCTGATTGCCCCATGAAAAAGCCAGTGAAAATGAGTTTTTACTGAGTAAATCAAAACAAATTCGACCCTAACTGCATTTCCATTGCTTTCTACTGTTATCCAGGTCATTATCTTGACAAAAAACAAATCTGAACTTCCTGGTATGAATATGGTTGCACTTTAGGTACTTGATAGAAAACCTCATGTAGCTCAAACTGACTGATACCTGTGCAAAAGATGACTCCAAAAATGGAAAGTTCGTTTCTTCCCGATTCCGGCGATATATAATATCGCATATCTAGCCTCCCAGAAACTCATTTAATCTCGATCTGAAAAATGACTCCCTCGGCTAAAAAATTGCTCAGGTCTGCACACTTTGTTTTTAAACTTTTGAAAGATTTAAAATTACTTCTAAAGTCAAAACTTTAGAATATGCCCTTTTTCAATTTAAAAAAAAAAACTTGAACGTGATTTGAAAATTGGGAAATAATAAAAAATTATTATTTTATTTGCCTTCATATTTCCCTCTCCTTCCATCCGGGTCAACCATCTTCTGCCACATGGCATCTTTTGATTCGCCCGAGCTATGTCGCTATGGTAACCTCCTTGCACCTTCTCCATGGCGACATAGCGACGATCGTCCAATTGTCCATGTGTCATGATCTCACACTTTCTTGCCACATCAGCACATGTACAATCTGGTTCAAAATTATGCATCATGCGACTCCGCTGACGTCAAACCTCCAAGTGGCATCCACTGACGTACGGGCCCACACACATGAGCGCTGCCCTTCCGAAGAGCGTTGTCTCAAAGACAACTAATGATTAGTGGGCAGAAGTATTTAAAGTGCCTACTATTTCAATACCCACTCAATGTGGGATAAAACGATTCACGTTTTCTACTTTCTTTATGTCATGTGAACGGCTTTCACCATTACTGCGATTGCTTCTCATCTCATGCGCGAGTTCTACTCCTCCTAAAGATGTGGATCCTTTTGCAACGTGTGCTTTCCTTCTGTGGTTTGGCTGAGACGTCCTCTATGTTTCTTTTATGATGGTTGGATGCTTTGACTGATACGGGGTCTTCTTTTACTATTGTGATGTCCTCTCAGGCTGCGGCTTTAGAATTTGCTGGTGAGAACTTCCAATTGCTGAGACGTGGAGCACTCCTTTTGCTTCTTCCTTGGCACTCTTCCTACCTCCAAATTGAGTTTTTCTTTTATAGACGCTACCTTATGTTTAGTGCCTTCAAACATTATATAAATACAACCTACTATTTTGGTTCAAAACTATAATGTTCATTATCACGCTGAGAATGTATTACACCACATGTATTTGTCTTCAAGTGAAAACATCCCCTTAATTTACCTGTTTCCTTTGCTTGGATGGCCTCTAGAGCTAAAGACACAATCTCCTTTAATCTCATTACCCATATAGCGGGTCTCAGCTTCCAATACTTAATAAAAGACATCCATCTCCAATACTATCATTAACATGACTCCAGTGATATCTTGCTTACAATCTTACACAGAAACACAATTAATCACTCTGTACATTCCCTACGCTCTTCTATTCAGTCGGATGAAATTAGTCGGGCCCCCAAGTGGGTCCAACTAAAAAAAAAAAAATTTCATTCCCAGACAACTGAAAAGTTGAATTGATCTATTGATCATTTTGAAATGATTAGAAATAACTTCGATCAAAATTTGTCATTAAAAACTCATCTTATCCCTTTTTGCAACCTGTCACTTTTGGGTCAGGAGGTCCGTTGACTGGCCTCAAAAACTGACCCAAACCTTTGATCAAGTCCTGAAAACTGGCACATTGAAACTTGGTTCTGCATTCTTGCACCCTGCCAGATCTTGTCTCATGACGAATTCCCAGTCAAAAGATATTGACCATCAAAGTTTCTTTCTTAGAATTACCTGCACCAAAACATGTCAGAAAACTATAAACTGGGTTTGGATTTGGTTCGGAAAACTAGGCAAATGAGCACATGGGGAAAAGAAAACTGGGGCACTCATTCTCTGTCATGAGGACATTATGGATCTATGATTTAGGCTCATGACGAATAACTAGACGCATTTGGCAAGCGTCTAAAATTGGCTACCTGGATTTGCAGGACAGGAAACGATGACAACATAACAATTTTTTCAAACGGAATGACCCTGGAAAAGTGTGCAAACGGATTCGTCAAGATGTGAACATTGAAACATAACAATTCTCTGACGTCTACAATGTAACGCAAAAGGAATTTTAGCATTTTGGTCAACTGGGTCAAAATTATGATTTGTCGAACAGGGCTTCCCAGAATTGTGAACAACTAGTTAAATGCACAAAACAGTAAATGACTAACTTTGGGGGGTGCAAAACCTAGTCAAACGGATTTGAAATGACTTGAAAATTGAAACATAGGTTCTTTGTTATACATACTAAACATCCCCAAACTGGCTAGTCATGACACATTCCTGGGTAAGAAATATTCAGATGCAAACTGGGCCTCTGATCGCTATTTGACACTTGGGTAAAATGCAGATTTGAAACTTGCTCAAAACAAGACTTCGCAGAATGGCTCAGAAATTCAATCTAACTTCACGAAATGCTTAGGCATGTTGAATGAAAGGTGCTCGAAGCATTAAACACCTTAGGGGTCTCGAAAGGACAGCCGGGTACAACCTTGCACATATGCATTTCAAAAGCATTAAGGGCTTGATTTTTTCAATGGTTCTCAAAATTGACCATGCAATTTTTAGCGCCAACAATATCCTCACCATGAGCCAACTCTCATCCTCTTCACTCATAAAAAGTGTGTATGCACTCTCTGGCACTTCCACTTGCACAAAGGTCCTCCACATACCACAAATGTAGCTTCACAAAATGATTTGTATCTTGAATTTGAATGTCTTCTCTTCAAAACTTTGTTCAACCTTTGATGATGGCTAGTCAGCTAAATACTTTAGTAATAAAGGATTTTACATCCTTCTACATTGACTCCATGACTAAAAAAAATCATGTATTTTCCTAAGAATAACATATTGACTTCATTTTATTTGTTATCCCGGGAGCGTAAGCTTGAGAGGGTGGCTACAATGTATATGCTTTGATTCCTCTTTAAGTCATTACAACTACAACAAGAAATGAATACTGAAGGAAATTAAGCTAAGAACTAAAATGACATTTTCCTTAAAGCTTAGAGTAATGTTGTGAATTGTAAATCCACTTAAATGCCTATGCTACAAGAATAATTCAATGAGTCTATTATCAATGGCTGAAGGAACAACAAAAGTCTACTTTGCAAGGGAATAAACTAAGAAATGAAATCCATTCTAACAAAATAGTTCACTCACCAAGTGGCCCCCCTTGGATGAGTGAACAGAAAAAAATCAAGTCTAAAGGTGTAAACTTAAACTCTATATTCTATTAATTCATAATAATAAATTACATTTGAAAACAAGATTCTACTCTTCTAAAGAAATCTACTCTATTTTCTTCTGGTCAAAACAAGAAAAGATCAACATCTCAGAATCCCCTTTTCAAGGTTACAATGAAAATTATTTAAAGGAAATCTCAACAAATTCCTACTCCTACGATCACTCCATCAACAAGGATCAATTACAAATCATAAAGTCTGCAACAGAAACACTTATAACTACATTTTAACTCCCCCAAAAATATAGCAGGTTGAGGAAGCTATCTTCGTGTGCTGCCATAATATAATTTGCACTATGACCTACTTATACAATGATTCATCAACATTTGGTTGGCTTTGACTTTAGCATTGAAATGTTGTCTTTAATATGAATAGTAACACCTGTAGAACATTAAACACAACAACTTCTACATACATGCATTCATTTTCATCATCAATGTTAGAAAAGGTATAATGTTCAGATTATCACTCTTGCAAATCCTACGGATGTAGGAAGGAACCTACCCAAACATAGCATAGATGAGGAAATATTTACTAGCATGTAATATCCTTCATTAAACCATAAAAAACCATAGATTTAAGCAAGCACAACATAACTGATCAATCTATACTTCAATCTTCATGTCTTAAGATATAGATAGCATATTCATAAAACATAAGTTCTTTTGCTTAAACCATAGAGTCGCAAACTATTTCTTGCAAGATAACTATTCAAAACAAGATAAAAAGTTCTCAAAATAATAGCCTTTTAGAGGTTCATCAAACAACAACATACAATTATCTTTCTAAAGAGATCCTTCCATAGTCTTCACTATGATCAAAAAAGCTTTCTCAATTAACAACAACAATTCAAAATTCCAAACTTCAGCACTCTTTCATATATGTGCTCCACATGAAAATAGTACATTGAATAGATTATATATACTTTCCAACTAGGTTTTTTTCTACCACCAATCTCATTTGTACTCTGCAAACAACACACTTGGGTGATATTCAATAGATCAAAACATAACTTACACTTAACCAGATTAAATTGTGTGAAGTCCTTGAAATGCCACTCTTTCATTTAGCTCTGATACCAAGTTAAAAAATACTAAAGTTTTGACACCAAGTTAAAAATACTAAACCTCTGATACCAAGTTAGAAAAATAAAATAAAGAAAGTAAAGGAGAAACTCAAATAGATGAGAAACCAAAAAATGAGCTTTGGGAAATTCAGGCCTAGTTTGTTAGATTTATAGAAAAAACATATTAAATGCTAACTCCACTCTAGACCAGATTGAGTTGGAGTATTAATGAGAAATTGTTGAAATGGATGGTAGAAGATAGCCAGCTTGTGTTGAATGGCTACATATGAAACATGTGGAAACCTTTTGTTGGTGCTTCCTTCCTCGCTGCCTCTTTCAGTCCATCTTTTCCAAGTATCATTTTAATTTTCCTACCACTTTTTTTCCACTATTTTTTATTTGCCTAGTCAGACATCTTACTTTCCAATCAACGTCTATAGTTTAATGATTAGCACTTGCACCTTTTAAGGATGCAAGGGTCATGTCGATAGTTACATACATACATACATACATTCATACATACATACATACATATATGAAATAATGTCACAAAATGTTTTCTAATAATATTTTCTATACATAGTAGAATATTAGAAAGATAATTTCAAAATCTTTATTATTTTGTCTTCCTTTCTAACCATGGAATAAATCCTATTTTAAACCTTTCTTTCATCGATGTTTGTCATTTGTTTTCAATAATTATCTTCTACGCAACTTTTGTTGGTATCTTTGCACCCTTTTTCATCTATAATGAACTTGATAGGATCTTGGTCATTATGGCCTATACTTTGATTATCTTCCTCCAAAAGCATGGGTGCTACATGAGCATTGGCATTGTTATTAATGAAGTACAAACTATTGTATTGGTTTCCATTATGATATAAGACATGAAGTGTGGGTGTTTCTGAGCTATCAGTATTGTAATCTAGTAATAATGTGTCTTCTATATATAGAAATCACTTAGATGTACTTGTCAGTTGACATATTGTGAGGAGAATGTAATTGCATGTCTACAATATATTGACATGATTCTACTTCAGGCAGTGCCAAATACCATTTTTGAGCTCTATCATGTTTACATGCATGTTCGATAAACTAAGACGTTGTTGGATTCATTTCCTTGTCATGATATTTTACCATATACAATGTCTATACTTGCATTTTATAATTCTCCTTCAATTGTGATAGAGTTGTACAAAGTAGAGGGTCTTAAACTCCTTTATCAATTAAAAGTGTTCCTACATTTAAGAATTTAGGTATCAAAAGAAAACCATGAAATTAATTTAAGAAATGAAAAAAATTAAATTCTATAATTCCATGTAATTTTATTATTATATGTCTTACTTTCTATAAATGTCAAACCACATGTCTCCAAAAGTAAGAAATGTGCATCTTAACTATAGAAAATCTTAATCATATAATAATATTTGAAAATACTTAATTTTGATTGGTGAAAATCATAAATTTTAATCACTAGTTATAGGAAATTGATCACAATAGTACTATGCCTATGGTAAGTACTAATAAGAGCATTTTTAATATGAATCATTTTATAATATTCATTTTTGTTAGTCAAATATAGAAATCAAATTTCAAATATAAATTAAACAATTAATTATATATATAGGTAATCGACTGAGCCTGGATTATTCAGCATTGTAGACTCTTGCCTTGATAATATATTTCTTTTTCAAATATATTGACTTTATATTTTTTCTATAGCTAAACACCTAATTTTATTTTTAAATAAGTGGATGACGATTTTAAAATATTTTGATAATATATATCTATTTAAAAAAATATATTTTGGATTATATATTTTTAATAACTGAACACCTACTTAAAAATTGTCCATGAGAAATTCAAAATATTTTAAATTAAATATATACAACTACTAGTCAAGTTTGAGGGACTTTTGAGATTTATGCGCAGTAGTTTGGGGCACATATGAAGCTGTGTGTTGGACCATAAAACCCAATTTGTAGCCTCTCCTTCCTCATATATTTATTATGAATGCTTTTGCCCAGCAATATCATCATATCAGCTTTTGCATCCACTTAGAAATTTGATTGCTATTTATATTGGATTTTCTATCCTCTCAATTTAATTATTTTCATTTTTTAGCATTGATGGAAGGCAAAGTGAGTTTAATCAGCTCAAACAATCAAACATTTGAAGTAGATTTTATTGTGGTGATGGAGTCACAAACCATATAATGTCTCATTCACCTCACAAGGGATATAAATTCACAACCTCACCCAACCATTCCTCTCGCAAATGTTTCCTCTGACATTTTGGCCATGGTTATCATATACTGTGAATATCACATCCAAGTAAAAAAGTCAGATTTAGGTGTATTGACTGAAGATGTATAGAAATGGGATAAAGAACTTGTATCAGTAGATAAGCATACTATTCTTAAATTGATAAAGGTATTTCTTTTGCTTCACTTATTTCAAACAATAAAAATCTTCCAATTCCATATTTCCCTTTCAATTTTGGTATATAGTACATTGTATTTTGATGAATATTCTCTAAATCTGGAAGATAAGCTTTTTCATACTTTTTCTAGAATGGTATTTTATGCTTTTTTTTTCAATGACTTGCTAGCTCTACCTATCTCTACAAGATACATTAAAAAAGAAGGCCATGTATGCTTTTCAAAGACCCCATAAACACTAAAAGGATGCTTGTAAATTTTCTAAAGAGAAGGGGACATAATTTTGAAAGACAAATGGTGTTGGAATATTTAATGCTCTTGGCCCTTTGCCCCTGGAGCCAAACACCCACCTAACACCTCTGACGGATTGCAGAACAGACAAAAAAAATTAATACGGGTAGGTGAGTTTGAAAATGAGAGGAAAACTTTTTTGGTCAGAAGAAAAAAGGGAATGTTCTGTATTCATTCGATTAGAGAGACAAAAAATAGATTATAAGTTGCAAAGAAGAGCAATGGAAGAAGATCAGGAGATCCAGTCATCAGAGTGCAAAGAAAGAAGTTTGTTTATTTCATGTTTGCAGTTGCACGTCTTCTCTTTGATCATTCTTTAAGTTTATTTTTCATTGGATTCGACCTGTGAAGTAGTGATTGCTCCAGGCATTTTTGTATGCAGCCATTAGAGCTGCAAGTTTAAAGTTTGAAGTATTGAAGTCATTTGAAGTTTTAGGGTAAATTTAGGGTTTTCTGGTTAAAGCCGAATGCTCCCAGATCTTGTATTGTTTTAAATCAAATTTAAATACTAAGCAAGCAGGCATACTCGAATCTATTTTTCTTCCTCTCTACATTGCATTTGAGAAGATCTTTGTTGAATATTTTTAGTTCTGAGTCTCTGGTTTTAATCGTGAAAAGTTTCACGTGATATCCTAGTCGCTCGGCTTGGTCTCTGTTTCTCCACATTGCAAGCCGAGCTCACTTGGCACCTTCCCTTGCCGAGCTCTCCTCTTTGTGCCGAGTTCACTCGGCACCTGTTGCCTATCACTCAGCACCTTCATGTGCTGAGCACTTCTCTTAAGTGCCGAGCAAACTGCCACTCGGCACCATCAAGTGCCGAGTAAAACTGGCACTCGACACCTTCATGTGTCGAGCAACTTTTAAGTGCCGGATAATTTTTTTTTTTTTTTTTGGGTTTAGGGTTAAGTTGTGAGTTGATTTTAGTCTATATTTCTCACATGGTATCAGAGCTTTGAGGCCCCACATCCATAGTGAGTTAGGGCATTTGTTTTTCTTGGGATATTTGACATGGCAAGAGATGCAGGAAAGATATGGCAGCAGCCACCATCATTTAATGGATAGAATTATGATATATTTGCAAAGAAGATGAAGAACATTATGGTTGCAAATTATTTGTGGGAGTTTTTAGTTAATGGATTCAATGATGTGACTGATCCAACTTAGTATGTTGTTCTCACAAATGCATAGAAGACTCATTCGAAAGAGTCAAGGAGGAAGGATGCTAAGGCATTAAGTTTGATTGAAGCAGCAATGACAGAGACAGTATTCCCAAAAATTGCAGCAGCAAATTATGCAAATGAAGCATGGGTTATCCTTGAGAAAAACTTCAAGGGGACTGATAAAGTCCATACAGTAAAGCTACACAACATAAGGAGGGAGTTTGAGAACCTTCAGATGAAGGAGAATGAATCAGTTCTAGACTTCAGTTCAAGGACCTCCAATGTGATTAACCAACTGAAGTCAAATGGAGAAGACTATCAAGAGCAAAGGATAGTGGAGAAGATATTGTGGAGTTTACCTCATAAATATGACCATTTGGTCATGACCATAGAAGAGGCAAAAGACCTCACTACTTTGACAATGGATGAGTTGATGGGTTCTCTTCAAACCCGTGAGTATAGGATCAATAGATCCGCATCTTCTTCTACCCAAGACCAATCATTCAAGGCTCAGTAAAATGAAAAAGGAAGGGGGAGAGGAAGAAATGGCTTAGGCAGAAACTCAAGAGGTAGAGGCTGAGGATGCTGCAGCAGAAAGCTCAGGAAGAGCAGATGGAGCAAGTACCTCACACAATACTTCAAGAGGAGGTAAGAAAAATTACAACTCAAATAAGAGTAATGTAGAATGCTACTACTATCATAAATATGGGCATTATGCAAATAAATGCTGGAAGAAGCAGAAAGATCAATCAGGACAAGCAAATGTGGCTGATGTGAATATGGGAAGTGAAAAAACTGCCTTCATCATGTGTAATGTTGGTGAAGAAGGAAGCCCTGAGGTTTGGTACCTTGACAGTGGATGTAGCAACCACATGAGTGGTAATGAAACCTTGTTTTCATTCATTGACAATAGTTTCAAATAAGAAATTAAGATGGGTAATGATGGAACCCTACTAGTTGTGGGAAAAGGGAAATACAAAATGTGTATTTCACCCTGGTATGAAGCACAATTTGATGAGCATTGGTCAACTCATTCAAAATGGATACAAAGTGCTGATGGAGAATGACATGTGTGTCATTCAAGAAAAGGATGGGAGCAAGAACCTACTTCCAACAGTTCAAATGACAAAAAAAAGAATGTTTCCCTTGAAGATTGAGACATGTTTCTCATCTCAAGTTAGTGTTGCACCTCCCACACAATCATCTCTAAGGAGTGTGATTGAAGACCCCTCATGGCTATGGCACCTCAGGTATGGTCATCTTGGCTATGTTGGTTTAAATTTATTGTCAAATAAAAAAATGGTAGAAGGTTTGCCACATGTAGGAAATTCTTGTGACAAGTCTGAGGCTTGTATTTTGGGTAAGCAACATAGGCTTCCCTTTAATTT
Organism: Cupressus sempervirens; assembly: GCA_028749045.1. Lineage (NCBI taxonomy): Eukaryota > Viridiplantae > Streptophyta > Pinopsida > Cupressales > Cupressaceae > Cupressus > Cupressus sempervirens. The sequence goes on along the minus strand of CM053785.1, from coordinate 186,474,099 downwards.
TGGAAATTCTAGGAGGGCTAGATATCCATTAGAATTAGTGCATACTGACCTAGTCAATCCTATGCAAGTTACTTCCATTGGGGGGAGTACTTATTTTATGATATTTATTGATGATTTCAGTCATAGGACATGGGTGTATTTCTTAAAGAATAAATCTGAAGCATTTAATAAATTTGTAGAATTTAAAGCCTAGGTTGAAAGAGAATGTGGACACTATATCAAGGTCCTTAGATCAGATAGAGGAGGGGAGTATACCTCCAATTCTTTTGTAAAATTTTGCAGGAAACATGGCATTAAGAAAGAGCTCACAGCCAGCTATACACCACAGCAAAATGGAGTGGCTGAAAGAAAGAATAGGACAATTGTTGAAATGGCAAGGAGCATGATGAAAGAGAAAGGTCTCCCAACTGAATTTTGGGGAGAGGCTATGGCAATAGCAGTTTACCTAATTAATAGGTGTCCTACAAAGGCAGTCTGTGATAGAATTCCAATGGAAGCTTGGTCACGAATAAGATGGACAGTTGAACACCTAAGGGTGTTTGGATGTGTTGCATATGCACATGTGCCTAAAGAGCAAAGATAAAAATTTGATGACAAAGGTGTGAAATGCGTTTTCACAGGGTACAGCCCAGAATCAAAGGCATACAGATTGTATGACCCATTGAACAACAAGATGATGCTTTCAAGAGATGTGGAATTTCTTGAAAATCAGTCTTGATATGGTTCAATTGATGAGTCACCGAGCACTTCAAGTAAAGTGTCAATTATGAGTGAACAAGATGTTGATGAATAGCAAGAAGAAGGAACAAGTAGAAGAAAAGGAAAGCAGATTCAAACATTTCTGAGCTCCTCTAGGCATGACCGAGTGTCAGTGCCAAGTACCAGTGAAGACCGAGTTAGTCGGCAAAGCAACAGTAGTAAAGATTCCAATCCCACACTCTCCTCTTTGTTACCAAGAAAGACCAAGAGTATTAGGGAGATATACCAAGATGAAAGCTATGAAGATTATGATGAGAGTGTTAATTTTGCATTATTTTCTCATAGTGATCCAATATATTTTGAAGAAGCTATTAAGGAGAATAAATGGTGTAATGCCATGGATGAGGAAATAGATGCTATAGAAAGGAATGAGACATGGGAGTTAACTGAATTGTCTCCCAAGAAGCAAGTGATTGGAGTGAAATGGGTCTATAAGACCAAATGCAATGCTGAAGGCAAGATTGATAGGCATAAGGCAAGGCTGGTAGTCAAGGGCTACAAACAGTAGTATGGCAGAGATTATGATGAGACCTATGCCCTGGTTGCAAGAATGGAAACTGTGCATGTTGTCATAGCAATTGCAGCTTAGCACAAATGGAAGGTATTTCAAATGGATGTGAAGTCCACCTTCCTTAATGGTGTATTGAAAGAAGAAGTGTATGTGGAGCAGCCACCTAGTTAGGAAGTTGCAGGTGAAGAGAACAAAGTATATAGATTGAAGAGAGCTCTTTATGGGCTCAAGCAATCTCCATGGGCATGGTACAGTAGGATTGACTCATATTTGATGAGTAATGGCTTTAGCAAAAGCAATGGTGAGCCCACTCTCTACATCAAGGCATAAAATGGTAATGTGTTGATTGTTATCTTGTATGTAGATGACTTAATTTTTACTGGTAATGACAAGGCTCTAATTGGTGAATTCAAAGAGGCCATGAAAAGTGAATTTGAAATGACAGACCTAGGTCTCTTGAAATACTTTCTAGGCATAGAAGTAAAACAAATGCATGATGGCATTTTCATCTCTCAAGAAAAATATGCAAGGCAGATCTTGGAGAGATTTAAAATGCAGAACAGCAAGGCAGCCCCCACACCAATAGTAGTAGGTCTGAAGTTGAGCAAGGAAGACTCTAGCAAGAGAGTGGATCCAACACTATACAAGAGTATAGTTGGAAGTCTAATGTATTTGACTGCAACTTGGCCAAACCTAATGCATGCAGTAAGTCTAATTTCTAGATTTATGGAAACACCAAAGGATTCCCATTCACAAGCGAGAAAGAGGATCCTAAGGTATGTGAAAGGTACCAAGGGATTTGGAATTTTGTATACTGCATCAAATGAATTTAAGTTGGTAGGTTATACTGATAGCGATTGGGTTGGAAGTTTAGATGATAGGAAGAGCACTTTCGGATACATGTTTCATATGGGATTGGGTGGAATTTCATGGGCATCCAAGAAGCAACCTATTGTTGCTCAATCTACAGTAGAGGCTGAATACATAGCAGCATGTCAGGCAATTTGGCTAAGCAGGATCTTGACAGATTTGAATGAAAGGCAAGAGGATGGAACCACAATTTATTGTGACAACATCTCATTAATTGCATTGTCCAAGAATCCAGTCTTCCATGGGAGAAGCAAGCATATAGAAATCAAATATCACTTCATCAGAGAGTTGGTGGAGAATGGGGATATCAAGATGATTTTTTGTAGGTCTGAGCAGCAGCTAGCAGACATCTTTACTAAGCCATTAGGCATTGAAACTTTTGTACACCTAAGAGAGAGTCTTGGTATAATCGATGTGGATCAGATGTGATCCTTGTTTGTTTGGCTTGAGACAAAGGGGGAGTGTTGAAATATTTAATGCTCTTGGCCATTTGCCCCTAGAGCCAAACGCCCACCTACCACCTCTGACAGATTGCAAAGAAAGAAGTTTGTTTATTTCGTGTCTGCAGTTGCACGTCTTCTCCCTGATCATTCTGTAAGTTTATTGTTCATTGGATTCGACCTGTGAAGCAGTGATTGCTCCAAGCATTTTTTTATGCAACCATTAGAGCTGCAAGTTTAAAGTTTGAAGTATTGAAGTCATTTAAAGTTTTAGGGTAAATTTAGGGTTTTCTGGTTAAAGTCAAATGCTCCCAGATCTTGTATTGTTTTAAATCAAAGTTAAATACTAAGAAAGAAGGCATACTCGAATCTATTGTTCTTCCTCTCTACATTGCATTTGAGAAGATCTTTGTTGAATATTTTTAGTTCTGAGTCTCTGGTTTTAATCGTGAAAAGTTTCACGTGATATCCTGGTCGCTCAGCTTGGTCCCTATTTCTCCACAGTGCAAGTCAAGCTCACTCGGCACTTCCCTTGCCAAGCTCACTCGGCACCTTCCCTTGCCGAGCTCTCCTCTTTGTACTGAGTTCACTCGACACCTATTGCCTATCACTCGGCACCTTCATGTGTCGAGCACTTCTCTTAAGTCCTGAGCAACCTGCCACTCAACACCATCAAGTGCCGAGTAAAATTGGCACTCGACACCTTCATGTGCCGAGCAACTTTTAAGTGCCAGATAATTTTTTTTTATTTTTTTTTGGGTTTAGGGTTAAGTTGTGAGTTGATTTTAATCTATATTTCTCACAAATGGATCAATCAATGAACCATGAATTTTATTAGAATTTCTATTGTTGCCCATGATAATGCAAATGAATAATGGAGTATGAGTGTCTTTGATAATCTGGTCAATTTCTATACCACATATATTTTGGCTATAATAAAAATGTGATTATGAAAACTACACTGATTAACCAATGATCTATCTTTGTCTCTACTTTTAGAGCTATTGATGATGTAATCTCCTCTAAAATGTCTGGTCTCGAGGTCTTCACTCTCCCACTTAATCCTTATTAGCACAACGCACCAATAGATCCCATTCCATTTTTGGTGCATCATTTTTGTGTTTAGCAGCATATGACTGTTGGAAAATTTGAACATTTAGGTCAATGATTGTTAAGGAGTGAAGCCTGTCAGCTTAATAAGGTCACTTTCATCATCGTAGTGGCAATCCTATTTCATGTATGTATAAATATTGTGAAATGTTACCACATTTATTGACTTGATGCCTTTTAATTTATGTTTCTCCATGTGGCCTCTTTTACTATTCTCACTCAGATGTGTATCCCATTTCATTTGACATGAAAACTACCAACTCATAGACATTAACATAGTGAGCAAAGTAATTAATGTCATCTTGGCTACAAATACAAAACTACTAATACTAATAATATGATTTTAATCCTTCTTATAATCTTCCACTTAATCTATTAAAAAATCTAATTACATTTAAAACCAAAATAATAACCTCAACATAAAAAAATCCTCTTTTGTAATAAACTAATTGTCTATCATTAATAAATAAAAATACAATGTAACTATCATGAAGCCTCACAAAAGTCCATGCTTGACAATGCTATAAGAGCAAATCCGTTTGTGTTTCTTCTCCATAGTCACAATGTAAATGAATGGTTGACATCATTGTGGGAGAAAATCTGTTCCTATTTCTTCTTAAAGGTGACCTTTAATCATCATGAGGCATCCCAAATTCTATTTGGTGCTTCACAACTTTATGTGAGAAACTTCATGGCTTTATAAGGAAAGTTCCCTCAAAATTTTGAAAGGTCTCCAATTAGTAATTTCTTGAAAACAAGAGTTTAAATTGCCCTAATAGCCACATAGTGTATTATCATGGGCATATCATGTCACATTCAATTTTTGGTGAATTGTCAACATGTAAATTCAAATCGAACGTCAATTCTTGCACAATCCAAAAGATAGGCCACAAGATTAAGAATCTGAGTCAAACAATTAGAACTAGTTATAATGATAAATAATTAAGTTTAGGGATAGAAAATAATTATCCTTTAATAATGAAAAATATTTAGGTTTAGGGATAGAAAGATTTTAATGAAGTAATGGAAATGTTAGCCACAATACATTTGATAAAGGACATCGCCCATTTGAAGAGTATTTTTGAAAATTGTAAATCCTCCCAATGTATCTGGCATTTTTAAAACTTTCAAAAAAGCTACTTTGTGCACCATGGAATAATCAATGTCCAATCTAATGGGCAGATTGGACACTGCTAAACATTTTGATTTGAGTGGTAGTGGTGATTTGTGCACAAGCTTGGGTCTGTCCAATAGTTCTTAATTTGAGGATTGATTGCCTACCTACCATGTTCCATACAATAGTATTACGAAAACTTCTTGTCCATCCAGAGCATCAGAAAAGCAAAGAGATGATGACAACTTTGTTGCTTGCATGGCACCATTCAACAAATAGTAGAAAAATCATATAGTCACAATATATCTCATTCAACCTATGTTGATATCATCATCCTCATTGCCCACAACACCTTTGCTTCATCAAATTTAATCTATTTTTACGGGGGCCAGTTTGGTTGTAAACTTAGAGATGAAAATGTATTGTAGGCTTTATCCAAAGTTCTTTGGCTACCAACAATAACACTGAAATGGAGGCATTTGCAAGTGGAATTCACCTCTATCTGCAAAATAATTGTAAAAAGGTTCAAATATAAGGAGATTAGTTGATTTATAAATGCACTACATAAAGTAGAGATTCAAATTTTTATTTAAATTGAATAACATTAAAAGAAAGTCTTATATATCTACAAATTACAAGATTTGTAAAAGTAGTCCAATATCAACTTTCTAATATAAAAAATTAAATAAAAATCGATAACATTCAAATGCTATCACATTTTTAAAGTTTAGTATGATAATAATCAGTAAAATTATATTGATCTATAATAATCACTATAAGCGATGGAGGAGGCATGGAGGAGAAGGGCGTAAAAAATGTAAATCGAGCCTGCTCTCATATTCCAAAAACTAAACTGTAATGTAGCATTGTTAAGCATTACAAAGAATGTTTATTGTAGAACTCAATTCAATTGTAAGGGATGGGTGATTCGCATAAGGGGAAATGCTATCCCTCGGTTGAGACAGAGGTCTTTAAGGGGCTTGTCGGCTGTACGGACAATTTCTAATGCAGAGTGGGCTGAGCACTTATAACTATTATAGGGGGAAGAAGAGTACCCCAACCGTTCTGAAACGAACGTCTACATGTGATTTCTTTTATTCTCCAAAGTGAAGTGTCATGGTGCAGAAATGCAAGGAGGCACACAACAGCTATCAGCAAGAAGAGTGTTCTAAGATTGCACTGTGGTGGTGTGAAGCAGTGTAGAGATAGTGAAGTGCTCAGGTGCAGTGTGACTTGGGCTCCCCAGCTGGGGGAGGCCTGGGTCTTATCCGTGTAAGCCAGCAAGGGTTCAAGAGAGAATCAAGGTTGCCTCGACAAGTTCCAATGACATAGGGTGTTAGGGGTGTGGAATCTACGTGAAGGACAACAGCCTTGGAGGTGAGGTGCACAAGAGGTGTGCCAGTGTTCTAAGAGTGGGTGCACAACTAGGGGTGGGGACTTGTATTGAGTGCTTGGGAAGCATTTAGGTAGCGATCAACAACATAGTTGAAATTGATGTAGACCGGGCCAGGGGCCATTGTTCATAATCAATAAAGCTACTTGTTACCCCATATCTGGTGTTCAGTATGTGTTGAGTAAAATTTCGCTGTGCAAGTTATTTTGTATTGTGCTGACCAAGTGTATGTAGGTGTTGAGCTAGGGGAGTTTGGAGACAGGCGTAGTTTGGGATTGTCTCATCTGGGAGAGATCGCCAGTGCCGCACGAGTTAAAAACCTAGCCCTGTGACAGTTGGTATCAGAGCCCAAGAGGCTGATACTCCCAGCTTGACACAGTTAGTGCAAAGTAGGATGTCTGGAGAAGAGACTTATATGTCTGGTGAGGAGGCATCATTGGAGGAGTATCTCGCAGGGAGACCTCCAAGGTCCAACATCAATACTGGACCTAGGAACACACTGAGATTAAGTGATAGAGTCAACGACTTGGATAGTCGAATGGAGTCCATAGAGGACATAGCCGCATCTCATAGGATAGGGCAATTGGAGGTGAAAGTCAAGGACTTAGTGGATGACTCTGGTAGAGTGACAATGGAGTTGCAGACCTTACAACAGGAGCATAACTCACTGTCCGATGATCATACTCTTTTGGGAGAAGCTCACAAGAAGCTTCGAGAAGATCATGCGGCATTGTCAACGAAATTCCAAACCTTATCAGGGGAGCATAATACCATGATTTCAGACTGTCAGACTTTGGCAGCAGAGGTGTAGAGGTTAGTCAAGGAAGTTGACTTCATGAAGGCTGTCTTCACTTAGGGAAGTGGAGGCAAGGTCGGGCACAAGAGGAAGCCCTCTGATCCCTACGATGGAAAGAGGGATGACAAGGTGTTGGAGAATTTTTTTTTTGATATGGAAAGATTTCTGAAATCTCTCAAAGGTTACACCGATGAAGAGAAACTTGATGAGGCGGTGTGTTGCCTCTCAGGGGAGGCCAAGTTGTGGTGGAGAACCAGGCTAGAAGACCAGAAGGCAGGAAGGCTAGTTCCAACAGTGAGCAAGTGGGAAGACTTGAGTGCACTGCTCAAACAACAGTTTAAGCCAGAGAGTGCAGACTTGGAACTGAGGTATAAATTTAGATATATGAGGCAGACGGGGTCACCGAGGGAGTACATCCAGACCTACCGTACATATATGTTGCAAATGCCAAACTGGATAGAGGAAGAGAAAGTGCATTTCTTCATAACCAGCCTGAAACCAGGTCCAATGGCTGAAGTAAGGAAAGCTAGACCTCAAACAGCTGAGGAAGCCATCGCCATTGCGACCGTTCTTGAAGACCACCAGTTTGGTAAAGAGACTAACAATAGTGGGCCATTTCAGAAAGGGGACAAGAAGCAGTTCTAGAAGAAGAATGACGAGAAGAGTAGTGGGACTACCAAGTCAGTTGGACCGTCTTCGAGTACCAAGATGACAGGGTCGTTGAAGCCAACACACAAGAAGGATTCAGGCAAGGGAAAACCTGATGAGTGAAAGCCAAAGCCTAAGGTCCCTTACAAGGCATGTTTTACTTGTGGAAACAAGGGCCATTAGGCCAGGGACTGTCCAGAGAGGCAGAGGGTGTCATCGACACAGGCTGAGGTTGCAGAGAAAGATGATTCATTTTCACTAATGGGAGTGATTCAAGGTTTGCATGCCGTGAAGAACCAACAACCTCAGAAGGCTACGACAGCTAGGCCCAAGAACTTGAACAGATTGTTGTATGTGGAGACCATGATGGCCAACAAGGGGACCATGGGAATGATAGATTCTAGTGCCACACACAACTACATCTCAGCTAGAAGAGCTGTGGAACTGGGACTTAAGGTGCAACCAGGCACAAGTTCCTTTAAGGCAGTGAACTCACCTGCCAAGCGAGTAACTGGAGTTGTGAAAGGCACACTAGTGAAAGTGGGAATGTGGCAAGGCCACATAGATCTTATGGTGATTGAAATGGATGATTTTGAGTTGATTTTGGGGCAAGAATTTTTGAGGCTAGGTAAAGTGGCAGTGATGCCTCATTTGGAGTCAATTTTGTTCTTAGATCCGCAACACTCATGTATGGTGAAGACATCAGACAGGCGGCAGTCTAGGAAGGCTCCAGTGATTTCAGCTATGAGCATGAAGAAGTCAGCCAAAAAGAAAGACAAAGAACCTATGTTCTTGGCAGCACTACTTGGAGGTTGGGATGAGTTACAAGGAGTCAAGGAGACACTGATTCCAACAGAAGTAGAAGAGGTCATATCAGTTTTTGAAGACCTGATGCCAGTTAAGTTGCCCGCACAACTCCCTATCAGAAGAGCCATAGATCATAAGATTGAGTTGATACCGAGGACAAGGCCTCCAGCTCAGGCCCCATATCGGTTGTCAGGGCCAGAGATGGTTGAACTTAAGAAGTAGTTGGAAGAATTGCTTGAGGCGGGGTATATCAAACCATCTCGTTCTCCCTATGGAGCTCCTGTGTTGTTTCAAAAGAAGAAGGATGGAACATTAAGGTTATGCATCGACTTCAGAGCTCTAAATAATTTAACTATCAAGAACAAGTATCCCCTCCCACTCATTGCAGATTGTTTTGATCGCTTATCAAGAGCGAGGGTGTTTAGCAAGCTTGATCTGAAGCAGGGCTACTATCAAGTGAGGATTGCTGCAGGGGATGAAGAGAAGGTTGCATGTGTGACAAGATATGGGTCATACGAGTTCATGGTGATGACCTTTGGGCTATGCAATGCATTAGCAACATTTTGCACACTCATGAACGATGTGTTTCACCCTCTATTGGATAAGTCTGTGGTGGTGTATTTGGATGACATCTTGGTCTATAGCAAGAATATGGAGAAACACAAGCAACATCTAGTAGAGGTATTTGAGTTGCTCAGGGAGCACAAACTATATGTGAAGAAGGAAAAGTGTTCATTTGCTCAAGAGGAGGTGCACTTCTTGGGACATATAGTTGGAAATGGTCTGATTCGTCCAGACCCAGAGAAACTGCAAGCAATCAGGGATTGGGAGCCTTTGAACAATGTTCACGAAGTGAGGCAGTTTCTAGGTTTGGCAAAATACAACAGGAAGTTTGTTGAAGGGTATTACAAGCTTGCAGCCCCTTTGACAGATCTCTTGAAGAAGGACAAGAAGTGGTGGTGGTTAGATAAGTGTCAGGTTGCATTTGAGAGATTGAAGGAGAGACTCACTTCTTCACCAGTGTTGACATTGCTTGATTTCACAAGGCCATTTGAAGTCCAGTGTGATGCTTCAGATTATGCAGTCAGAGGTGTGTTGATGCAAAATGGACATCCAATTGCATACGAGTCTAGAAAGTTGCAGGATAGGGAGAAGAATTATCCTACCCATGAGAAGGAAATGACTGGGATCATACATTGTCTCAGAACTTGGAGACATTATCTCTTGGGGACACAGTTCATTGTGAAGATAGACAATGTCTCCTCAACGTACTTTAAGACTCAAGCCAAAGTGACACCGAAGTAGGCCAGGTGGCAGGAGTTCCTGGCAGAGTTCGACTTTGAGATCCTATATAATCTAGAAAAGCAAAATGTGATTGCGGATGCTCTAAGTCGAAAGGGACAGTTAGCTGCAGTTGAGGAGGATCAAGTGGCTTAGCCAGGGGCTAGCTGTGTGACATTATCTGAGGAGGTCTTGGAGACTATCAAAGAAGGATATCAAATGGATCCTCAGGCAGCTCAATTGTTCAAGCAAGCATCTGAGGGTAGGACTCGCAAGTTCAGCATCCAAGATGGGTTTTTGGTCTTTACCCAGGATCGAGTCTACCTTCCTAAGTGGAAGAATGTGAGGAGGGAAGTCCTACATGAATGTCATGATAGTCCTTGGGCTGGGCATCCAGGGAAAAAGAGGACCCTTGCATTGCTTGAGAGAGGGTTCTACTGGCAGAATATGAGAAAGGATGTAGATGAGTATGTCAGGAGTTGTCTCATTTGTCAGCAGGACAAGGTGGTGACGAAACCTCCGGGAGGTTTGCTGCAGCCGCTTCCCGTTCCAGTAAGACCATGGGCAAGTGTAAGTATGGATTTCATCATAGGGCTGCCTGATGTGAACGGGTATACAAGTATTATGGTTGTAGTTGACAGATTCTCCAAGTATGCCACATTTGTAGCATGCAAGGTGGAGGACGTTGCGGATTACTTTTTCAGGAATGTGGTGAAGTATTGGGGTGTTCCACTGAGTATCATTAGTGATCGGGATGCATGGTTCACCAGCACTTTTTGGAAAGAGTTATTCAAACTGATTGGGACAAAGTTGCTCATGTCGACGAGTCATCACCCGGAGACAGATGGACAGACTGAAATGATCAATGGGATTCTGGAAGATTATCTGAGGCACTTTGTTTGGTCGGACCAATCCAATTGGCCAAGGCTATTGGACTCAGCTCAGTTCAGCTACAACATGCAGAAGAGTGCATCGAGTCAGTTCTCACCGTTTGAGTTGGCAACAAGCCAGCAACCACTGACTCCTCATACAGTTTTGAGTGGATACATGGGAGAAAGTCAAGATGCAAGGAAAAGGTTGCAAGAGTGGCATGACCAGGTAGATCTTGCTAGGCATAATTTGGTCAATGCTGCTGAAAGAATGAAGCACTATGCAGACTCAGGGAGGAGCAGTGTGGATTTCAAAGTGGGCGACAGGGTCTTTTTGAAGATGGATCTAGTTCAGTTCAAACCACCAAAAGGGTTGAGTACATCATTGGGACGGTGCTACGATGGGCCTTTTTTAGTTGTTGAAAAGATTGGGAAGGTGGCATACAAGCTGAAGTTGCCAAACCACATGAGGGTTCACAATGTGTTCCATGTCAGCCAGCTCCATCCATATCATCAGGATAAGGAGGACAACAACAAGAATGTTCCAACACGAGGACCAACGTTTGTCAAGGACAAGCCAGGGTTAGAGGTGGAGGAGGTGATTTCTGTTAGAGATCGAGGATATGGTAGCAGAAAGTGGAGAGAGTTCTTAGTTCATTGGCAGGGCCAAACTAGGGCAGAGGCGTCTTGGGAGCGAGCTAAGACCATGTGGAAATATGAAGATAAGGTTTTGGAGTTCCTGAATCGGGACTCCAACTTGTCCCTTTGAACATCCAGCTTGGAGCTGGGTGCCTCAGTAGCACATCATGGCCAAGTGTTGTCGGCGTCCGGGATGTCGCTTGTTTTAAGTGGGGGAGGATGTAAGGGATGGGTGATTCACATAAGGGGAAATGCTATCCCTCGGTTGAGACAGAGGTCTTTAAGGGGCTTGTCGGTTGTACGGACAATTTCTAATGTGGAGTGGGCTGAGCACTTATAACTATTATAGGGGGAAGAAGAGCACCCTGATCGTTCTGAAACGAATGTCTACATGTGATTGCTTTTATTCTCCAAAGCGAATGTCATGGTGCAAAAATGCAAGGAGGCACACAACAGCTATCAGCGAGCAGAGTGTTCTAAGATTGCAGTGTGGTGGTGTGAAGTAGTGTAGAGATAGTGAAGTTCTCAGGTGCAGTGTGACTTGGGCTCCCCAGCTGGGGGAGGCCTGGGTCTTATCCATGTAAGCCAGCCAGGGTTCAAGAGAGAATCAGGATTGCCCCGGCAAGTTCCAACGACACAGGGTGTTGGGGGTGTGGAATCTACGTGAAGGACAACAGCCTTGGAGGTGAGGTGCACAAGAGGTGTGCCAGTGTTCTAAGAGTGGGTGCACAACTAGGGGTGGGGACTTGTACTGAGTGCTTGGGAAGCATTCGGGTAGCGATCAACAACATAGTTGAAATTGATGTAGACTGGGCCAGGGGCCATTGTTCATAATCAATAAAGCTACTTGTTACCCCATATCTGGTGTTCAACATGTGTTGAGTAAAATTCCGCTGTGCAAGTTATTTTGTATTGTGCTGACCAAGTGTATGCAGGTGTTGAGCTAGGGGAGTTTGGAGACAGGCGTAGTCTGCGATTGTCTCATCTGGGAGAGATCGCTAGTGCCGCACGAGGTAAAAACCTAGCCCCGTGACATCAATATTGATGAACTAAACCATCGCCAAGATTTAAATCTGAACAAAATTGTAGGAAGAAGAATTGAAGTGCTCCAATGAAAATTCTTCATCAATTAAAGTTCCATCACGTCTATAGTGTATGACCTCCTTCAGGAGAATGAGTTGAGAGTGAAAGGAATATTGGAAGATGATATGGTGATTAGGGAAGTGAGTCCACGTATCCACTGTCAACATTCTTTTCTATGCACACAACAAAGTTTTTCGGTGGCTGTACAGGTCTTCTTTTCAAGCGTAAGATAGTCGAGAAATCTAAACAAATCGATCAAGGATTCCCAAAGAATGACATGTGTTGGCTTAAATATTTTAAAAATTGAAACACCCTATATTATCCACGAGAATATAAAAAACTTTTGAGTACATTTTTTCAACTAGTGCTCCAACCAACGACAAGTTGATTGTAGAAAATTACAATAGTTTCTTTTGTTTTGTAATAGATATTTCAGCTACCTAGCATTATATATTTCTAGAAGGGCAACAAGAATGAATTTACACGGTCTAATATATTCAAAGACTGGACTAGCCTTGCTTTTATTTAAGCTTGATCAGGAACCAATATATGGACTTCAATCGTTGTCACTACTCCGTGTCACATTAGTTTCATGATACTCCATGTCGGTCGGCACTTGCAAAGTGACTTTGTGAGCCTCAGTGATCCCATTCTTGGCCTTCTTGTCATTTTGAATACATAGCAAGCTCGCCAGAGTTGCTCTTCTCATCTCTTGTCACAACCCACTCCTTCACATACTGAATAAATTGGTATTGGACTGCCACCTAGACAAAAGAAATTAAATTAATTGCTTGAATTAGAGTCAAGCAATTACTAATTTTGTTAAAAGTTTGTTTTAAGAAAATAAATTCAAACTATTATAATCTGCACGTATTCACGAGTAACCGCATTCCCCTTTTCAAAAGCCAAAAGTCTTTTCCACCTTCTTGGCCGCACACGCACCTGGGACTGTGTGTTGTCAGGATTGCTCCACTTCAGTTCGAAGCCATTGGGAAATAAGCCCCCCCCGCTCCCCCCCGACTATTTAAGTAATCAGCCATATTCAATATACGGTCCAAAATGGTGGCAGGGTATATTACATAGGAGATCCTGCAGATTGAAAAGAAATTGCTTGTGATGGAAGGCGTTAAGAAGAGAAGAATTTTGGTAGGGCATTAACGACTTGTAGAGCTACAGGTTCGTCTCTGTTCCATATTTCACTTCAGAATTGTAGAAAATGAATGACTAATTCTTCATGAAATGTGCTCTTAAATAGTTGGATTAGAGTCCATTTTTCATATTCTTTGGGTACTAAATCTGGAGTACTCCACCAATTCAATTGATTTAGTTTTTCAATATTTGTTTCGATTTTCTCCTGTCCTATTACTGGGTGGATCTCCAGTCTATTAAGAACAAACAAAAACACTGCAAGGGTTGCAGGTATTAGGCGTATCATCTTAGTCTTCTGAGAGAGAAAATTTGCTGACATATCACCTCCCTTGTACTTCTTCTGTTGGAAAACTACATGTGAATGGTTGTGAATGCCCACCTCTATCCCTCATGGTCTCGTTTGGTATCCAAACTCAAACCAGAGCATGTCAATACAATTATGATACCTCGTAATGAATAACAGCCTCAAACAAGCGTAGAAAGTTTTGATGAATCGTAAAGTGAGTTGATTTAGGACTCTTCCATTATAGGTACGGGCTTGAAGTAGCCTTCATATCAAATTTGAAGCAGCCACAAACAAGATATACATGCAACTAGATGAACTAACTTGTTCCTCTTTCGCATCACACTGCCAAGTGATTAAAATGACCACCTATTTCTACTGCAATATTCTAATATATCATTTGGAGGGATGAATATTGAACCCTATAACTGCTAGATAAATGTGTTGTAAAAGGAAATTATAGTCTAATGTACATTAGAAAGGGTACTATTTGTATATGAGCAATGTTAGTATGCTAATAGAAACCAAATTTAAATAAAGCTTCTACAAACTAAACAAAATTCATAAACTTCAAGATAGACTAAGATGAGCTCTCAATTGACAATATGAGCCATTAATGGACTCTCTCAATAAAAAACTCTCTTGTTGAGTGGCTTTGTCTAAATAGACAGGATGTATGCTCAAGCTTATACTTCAAAAAGGGCTTCAAATGGAGTTGGAATTTGGGTGTGAGTGTATGGTTTTGATGTAAAATGGCTTCTTAAAATGGCATTATGACTTTACTTCATGGATTCTGTTATTTTACAAAAAGGAAGGATCCAATTTATAGGCAAGAGGCTTGAGGGATTGAGGGCTAAGATGCAAGGATGGAAAAAAACTTATGGAGGGCTCAGATTGTATGAGAGGAGAGCACATGGATTGTGCTTCCTTACAGCCAATCAGGGAGTGACACATGTCACAGGGTGAGAGGATGGAAGAAAGGGGAAGGATGAGTCAACAAAGGAGGCTCAAGGGATAAAATCTTCATAAAGACCCTCATAATGGCTTGTAAGAGCAATAAAAGGGCTTGGAAGAGTCATTTATGGCCTAGTGGGCTTCATAAAGTTTTATGGTTGGGATATTTTGAAGGAGATGAGAGCAATTTCGACTTGGGCTTGATTAGGAGGGTTTTAAGCTTGCTTAGGATTGTGCAAATGATTAGAGGATGGATTAAGATGGTTTAGGATTAGCTTAGGGATAGGCAAGTGGATGACATTTAATGAGGGTGGGTGAAGGAGGAGATATTTGTTGACTTTGGCTTGGGTTAGTAAGTCTTAACCCATTTGTAGGAAATGTGACAAGGTTAGGAGGGGATTAGGATTAGGTTTAAAGACATCTTCTAGAAGAGTCTAGACTTTGGATGAGGATAAAGACTTTCTAGAATAGTCTAGAATTTTCTAGGATGAGGATGAAGACTTTCTAGAAGAGTCTAGAACTTTTTAGGATGAGGATAAATTAGATTTTTAAGAAATAAATAAATGTTTATTTATTTCAAGGGTTTGGGTTGAGGAGATATTTATTAAAACTTTTTTAATAAACATGAGGATTAATATTTAATCTTAATTAAATATTTTGAGTTGGGATTAGGTGTAGGAAATGATGGGATTAGCCTTTAATTAAAATTCAAGAAGGATTAGAAGATTTTGGAAGAGGTTAGTGGTCTTAAAGAAATTGGCCAAGTTTTGGGCAAAAAATAAATTTTTTATTTATTTTGGATTTTTTGGTCAATTTATTAATTAAATAATTAATAAATAAGGAAATAATGTTTAAATAAGATTTAAACATTTTTGGGAGGGATTCCTTAATTAAATATTTTTAATTAAGATAAAGGGATTTAATGGCATAAAAATAAATAAATTAATTAAATAATTAATTAATTAATAAATGATGATGTCATTAGGAATTTTTTAGAAAATAAAACTACTTTATTTTCTAAAGGTTTTTAGGTGTCTACACTATTCATAGAAGGACAATATCAAACAAGACATCCCTTAAAACCTTTCTGAAAGGACAAGTAATGTATGTATAATGAGCCTTGTGCATAGATTGCTCTTATGAATGGGAAATTGTAAACAAACAATATTTTAAGTTACACCTCTGTCTCCAATGATCGTTCACTCTCCAGGGGTAACATTTTGACAAATTTTAACCAACAAATTGTCTCCAAACGTGTAGGTCAACATCCTTGGATAATATCATGTGTTACATTCTCAAATGGAAAATTATTTTCTAACCTTTGATTATGGTGAATGAAATAGTTGTTGACTATTCAACTAGATTTTGCTTACGTATTTCTGTATTCTTGCAATTGTTGATATGGAAATGGCTCAGTAGGACATGGTTCTTACATATGATGAAATAAAGTTTGACATGTAGGTAAAATTCTTTAGTATATTCATGCATGTCATATTCATGTTATGATATGTTGTTCTTGACAATTCGTTAATAACTAGCTTATGAAATGTAATGATTATTGCACCTATCATCTCGACATGTAAGTTGGAAAGTAGAATGAAGTTTTATAATTAATTGGAAGATATTGTATCTACTTGTTGATTCAACTATTTGTAGTTGACTTTTTACTAACCCGACTTGACTTTTTGGCCTATGTGGCTAGTGTATGGAAATGTTGTCTCCTATAAGAATGCAAAAGGGTATGTATAGATCCTTCTTTTATTTATTTGGAAACATTTATCATTGGTGTTATGTATATGTGATGATCCACCATGTATGTGAGTTCCACTTAATAGAAAGTTGTTGACTCATCTTATTTAGTCTACTTAGTCAATGAATGATGATAGATTAGTTGGTCATCTTGAGTTTTTTTATTTTGGATTCCTAGTTGATATGTTGTCTAACAAAGACTCGGGTCAATATTTCTTGATACATTGGACTATGTGGTCTTGGTATCATTTCTTTAGTTATTATATTGGTTGGATACATGTCATTAATTTTGAGCTTAATGGTGTAGTATAATGTAAATACATTTGGATGTAAACTTTTGGATGTAAACTTTTGGAAACATTTAGATGCATAATGATGATTAAATGTTAATGAGTACATTGATGATATTTGATGATGATGAAATATGATTACGTTACATGGTTGTGTTTCATGGATGCTATTGATGTGGCCACTTACTCCCTTAACAAAAATCACATGTGGATGGTATGTATGGTTGATTTATTTTGTCATTCAGGTGTAATGAAAGATGAGTTAAAGGAAAATGTTGACTCCTAATATTTATATTGAGTACTTACATTTTTGAGCTATTGATATTGGAATTAGCTAAAGGTATTCTAAGTGTGCATGTATAAGTATGGTAGGAAGTGGCTATGAAGTTTCAAATGGTAGGGTCAAATCTAGTTGATGTCAAGGTATGATAAGTAAGCACAGGTATGTGTTTGGTATCATGTGACATTAAGGTAATATGTTACTTAATTTTGAGATTTCTTGAGATAAGGAAGTAATTGATTTGATATTCCTTGAGTATTTGATTGATTTGTGATATACTATGGACTAATATTTTGGTTTTTTTCCTGTAATGCAACAAAGGGAATGACACATCATAAGAAAGGGGGAATGTTGTTGGAGAGAGGTAGTCTAACCTTGTAAAACGATATAGACGTAATGGAATTCACACAGTCACACATAGAAAATGTTCTTGAAATGATTACTTATGCATGTGCTTACATAAAATTTGTATTATCCTCTATAAATTTGTTACTTCAATTGTGTGATAATATATCTTTCAAAAGATGGCTCCATGAGAGTTAATGTGTTAATATGTTAATGAAACATACCTTTCATTTAAGGAAACAAAATTTTGACCTTATTTTAGTAGATGAAAGTCAGTATTGTTGCTAGAATTACATTATTAATCATTGAAAAATGGATACTTTGAAAATTCCATGAATATAATTATATGCTTCAACATTTGCATTAGGATGATGCATTTTCTAAGGGGGGGAGGATGTCACAACCCACTCCTTCACATACCTAATAAATTGGTATTGGATTACAACTTGGACAAAAGCAATGCAATTAATTGTTTGAATTAGAATCAAACAATTACTAATTTTGTTAAAAGTTTGTTTTAAGAAAATAACTTCCAACTACTATAATCTACATGTATTCACAAGTAACCGCATTACCCTTTTCAAAAGCCAAAAGTCTTTTCCACCTTCTCAGCCGTATATGCACTTGGGATGGTTTGTCGTCAAGATTTGTCCACTTTAGTTCGAAGCCATTGGGAAATAAGCTTGCCCCCTCGTCTATTTAAGCAATCAGCCATATTCAATATATGGTCAAAAATTGTGGCAGAGTATATTACAGAGGAGATCTTGCAGATTGAAAAGAAGTCAATTAGTAAACTAAAAAAAGGCTTATGATGGAAGGCATTAAGAAGAGAAGAATTTTGGTAGGACATTAATGATTTGCAGAGTTATAGGTTCCTCTCTATTCCATATTTTACTTCAGAATTGTAGAAAATGAATGACTAATTCTTCATGAAATGTACTCTTAAATAGTTGGATTAGAGTCCATTTTTCATATTCTTTGGGTACTAAATCTGGAGTACTCCACCAATTCAATTGATTTAGTTTTTCAATATGTGTTTCTCTTTTCTCCTATCCTCCTATTATTGTGTGGATCTCTAGTCTATTAAGAACAAACAAAAACACCCCAAGGGTTGTAGGTATTAGGTGTATCATCTTAGTTTTCTGAGAGCAAAAATTTGTTAACATATCATCTCCCTTGTACTTCTATTAGAAAACTACATGTGAATGGTTGTGAATGCCCACCTCTATCCCTCATGGTCTGTTTGGTATCCAAACTCAAACCAGAGCATGTCAATACAATTATGATACCTTGTAATGAATAATAGCCTCAAACAAGCGTAGAAAGTTTTGATGAATCTTAAAGTGAGTTGATTTAGGACTCTTCCATTATAAGTACGGCCTTGAAGTAGCCACAAACAAGATATACATGCATCTAGATGAACTAACTTGTTCCTCTTCGCATCACATTGCTAAGTGATTAAAATGACCACTTGTTTCTACCACAATGTTCTAATATATCATTTGGAGGGATGAATATTGAACCTTGTAACTACTAGATAAATGTGTTGTAAAAGGAAATTACAGTCTAATGTATTAGAAAGGGGACTATGCATAGAAGGAGAATATCAAACAAGACATCCATTAAAACCTTTTTGAAATGGAAAGTAATGTATGTATAATGAGCCTTGTGCATAGACTTCTCTTATGAATGGGAAATTGTAAACAAACTATATTTTAAGTTAGGCCTCTATCTCCAACGATCATTCACTCTAAGTAACATTTTGACAAATTCAAACCAATAAATTGTCCCCAAACTGTCTTAAGACTATTGTCAAAATTAGGGTAGTTTCTTTAGTTTAGAAAAAGGGAGTCTATGATCTTCCATAGCTATATATTAGATCTCCATATCTGCACCATCATGTGACATTGAATGATGCATTGAACTTAGAAATTGCTACACCAAAACTTAACACTAGAGGATAGTAAACCTGCAGCTTCTCCATGAGTGACACAATCCTCGAAAAATGATCTAATTTAGAAGGCAGCTGAGTGTAATCAACCCATATTTAACCTTCCAAAATTTTGGTTCTCTATGAGTAAGTTGAACCCATTCGTAGATTAAGAACAGTGACATCACTTCTATAGAAATTATGATGGGTGTTTTTGTGATTCGTTACAAGTTAAGGATGGACCAAATATGACAATGATAATACTCTTGTTTCTTAAAGCACTCCTATGAACTTGAAGATGGACTGGTGAAAATTAGATTGCTACCTTGTAATGGAATAGATGTTTCCTATGTCTTTTTGTTATTTGGGTTTATGATTGTTCCTTATTTTATTGATATAGTAACATGTAAACTAAGTTTAGGCTCTAGGGTTATATTTACTAGATAAACCATGTTTCAATGAGATTATCTAGGTTAAGTGACATCCATTGAAATTACATATAATGCCAAATGAATGCTATAATATTTCACTTTACAAATGCATTGTTCTATTACTCAAAGTTTTGTTATGAAATTGACATGTTTGATAGTTAAGTGAATGATTGCATTCCTTAGTATGTATAGAAGGCATATGAGAATCATGATGTATTATGTGTTAAAGGAGAGTCTTGGCATAATGCTTCTATATGTATGGAATGCAATTAGATTTTACAAGGTGTGATTTTGTGATTGTTTTACATGGCATGCTGAGGATGCCACATTGTGAATTGTTTATGATGCTTATCTTACATGTTTCACATGCATATATGATGATTATGATGAGAAATGGAATTAAGGACAAATTCTTTTAATTAAGGTAGATGGATACTGGCCTAACTATGTGATTTTTGTGAGTGTTTGTCTAGTATAATAGTTTAGAAAATGATTTCTTGTTACTACATAATTTCATTACCTTCTCTTAGTTTTTCTTGTTTAGTCTTCCTCGATGCCGGCTGGGTATCTTTCATGTCAGGAAAGATTTTGGGGAAGCTTAAGAGCTTCATGGTAGGGTGGTAAAACACTCCTACAATATTCTCACCTTGTGTTCTTAAATAGGTTCTGGGGCTCATTTCAACTTGGACATCATAGGTAGACTATCTGGTATCTAATAACTGGTATATATATTATTTAATATTTAATGTTAATTAAATATTTATGTTGACTAGTGAATATTCAAATGACTTTGACCCTCGTTGAATTTTCTGTATTTTATGCAAATTACTAATGTGGCATTGATTTTGTAGGGGGCAGTCTTTACACCTCTTCCACACATGTGTTCTCCACAATCTTTTTGTCCATGATATTCATTATATTCCCTTGTTGAATCTTCATTGTAGCCTAGGCGGGTAAGTAATACATACTTAATTGTTGCACACTAAAGTCCAGATTTCTTTGTCCTAATATTATCTCCAATAGAGTCATTCCAAAACTGTAGACATCAACCTTGGGAGTGATGGGAAGACCAGAGATCCACTCGGGAGCCAAATACACTCTCGTTCCTCTTGTTGTCGTTAGCACGTGACTGAAATCTCTCCCTGAAAGCTTTTCCAGTCTAAAGTCCCCCAATTTGGGAGAGTAGTCGATATCTAGAAGAATATTCTCGGGTTTGACATCAACATGAATAATGCAATCTTTGCATTTCTCATGGAGATAATATAAGGCTCTTGCAATGCCTAAGGCGATACCAAACCAAGATTTCCAGTTGAGTGTCTTCCCTGGGCTGAAGAGGAAGAAATTCAGAGAACCGTTGGGCATGCAATCGTAGACAAGCAACCTGCGCTTTCCTTGTGCACAAAATCCTCTAAGCCTGATCAAATTCACATGATGAACATTTCTGACGGAGGAGATTTCCATCCCGAATTATTTCTTGATGATTCTTGAACCATCCAGCTTCTTCATGGTGACAGGTGTGGTGTCTTTTAGAGTGACTTTGTAAACCGACCCAAATCCTCCACTGACAAGCTTATATTTGAAATTCCTCGTTTTCGTCTTCAACTCCATATAAGTGAACATTCCAAGTGAAGTTGAAGTGGTAGGGGAATTGTTGCAGCCTACATTGGGAATCAATCGACGCGGTCTCCACAACAATAGGAGTATTATAAGCGAATCAAGGGAAAAAAACAAGAAGCAATGAGGCTGAGATTACAAGAGATTACAAGAGCCGGAGTTGCGTATCCTTCGGGCTCGAATGGGGAATCATTTGCTACTCGAACAAAGAGATCTGAACCTTCCACCAAGCTTCCAAGGCCGAGCAAATCCCCAGATCAAAATTGACAGGGCCTTGCAGGTGCAGTGTAGTTAAACGCAATGCATGAGCAATTGCGTAGAAAAAGTGTCTCAAACATTTTCCTCATCCATGCAGGGTATGAATAAGAAGCCTTATCAGGTAGCATCACATTAGATTCAATAAATCCATTGGTGCTCATGTCATTTTTGGAATCACAGTTTAATGGGCTTTAGCGAACGCAGCTGCTGGACCATGACCATTCTCATACATTAAAGATCTGACTGTCTGGTAGAGACACCTTCTTGCTCACATTCAAAATGCCATTAGCGAGGTAGCTTATGGGAGTCTCCATGTTTGCCACCCAAACAATTGCCCTCTCTGCCATGTTGGCATACTAGACTCCAATATAGCAGTTGGCTTCGTCTGGGC
Source organism: Cupressus sempervirens (assembly GCA_028749045.1). NCBI lineage: Eukaryota > Viridiplantae > Streptophyta > Pinopsida > Cupressales > Cupressaceae > Cupressus > Cupressus sempervirens. The sequence continues at coordinate 186,452,105 of CM053785.1, read as the reverse complement.
TGAAGAATCCTAATTTAAAGGTGCCATCCTTTGAAAGTAAGGTCCAACTTTCACTAAGTATATCGCTCAGGCGAAGAGTACCTTCTCCCTCATCACCTAACGAATGAGTGCCATTTAGGATAATAACATTAACAAGAGCTATAAGTGTATACGCTGTTAGAGCATTCATTGCCCTCTCCTTTTTCTTGTGCACCATAGTTTTTTAGAGAGCCAGATTCAAGCGTTAGACTTAATTAAAGGCGAAAATTCTAGATGGTCTTCTATCGTCTACCTCATGATTAGGGGGTCAGCCTATTGTGAAGGTGGGCAGAGATAGAGAAAACTAAATCAAAATGAGAAAGCTTTGTATTATTGCTTCTTTGCCTTACAATTACATTCATTACAACTACTTCTATTTATAGAGGTCTGGGAAAGATCCAGAACCATGCACATTCATGGTAGGAAGGATCTGGAATTCATCAATCAAAAATCACATTTAAAAAGTGGAAAGAGAACACTGTACATAGAAGGGTGGTGGGAAGTTTCTATATTAAATATGGTGGTTGAAATGCTATGCCAAAGTCTAGATTGTCAACAACGGTAGAAATTACCACATGCCAACACTCCCCCCTAATTTCTACCATTAATTACATCAAAGTTTACAATATTCATTTGGGCTCTTAAATATTCAAACTTTTCTTGTGCTAATGCCTTTCTAAATATATCTGCCAATTGATCTTTAGATTCGCAATACTCTAGGCTAATTTCTCCATTATTGACCAATTGTTGAATAAAAAGATATCTAGTATCAATTTGTTTTTTCCTCTTGTGAAAAAAATCATTCTTTGATAGTGCAATGGTGGACTTCTTATCACAATAAATTATAGTAGACTCATCTTGCTCATCCGTTATATCTTTCAAGACTCTTCACATCCATACTACTTGACATGTTGCTGATGTACCAACTACGTATTCTACTTCAGCTAAAGAAATAGTCACAATAGGATGCTTCTTTGATCCCCATGCCACAATACCTATTCCAACATGAAATGCATATCCAAATGTGCTCTTTCTATCATCAATACTTCCTGCAAAGTCACTATTAGTATATCCAACTAGCTGAAAATCATCTGAAGAAGAATACATTATGCCATAATTTAGAGTCCCTACAATGTATCTCAATATTCTCTTTCCTACTTGCCAATGTGAGTTCTTAGGTGAATCCATACATCTAGAAATTACACTCATTGCATATATAATATCAGGCTTGGTTGTTGTGAGATGCATCAAACTACCAACCAACTTTCTAAATCGAGTAGAATCAAATTGAGTCTCATTATCTTCTCTACTTAATTTTGTGCCCATTGTCATAGGTGTAGAGACTAGACTACAATTTACCATTCTAAACCATCTCATAGCATATTGTGCATATTTATTTTGACAAATAAAAATACCCTTCTCATTTTGTGTTACTTGAATACCAAGAAAATATTTCATCAAACCCAAATCTGTCATCTCAAATTCTTTCTTCATTTCCAATTTAAACATATCAATGGAAAGATTACCAGTAAGGATCAAATCATCAACATAGAAGCAAACAATCAAAATTTGACCTTCCTTATTGACTTTGGTGTATAGTGTTGGCTCACTAGTACTTCTAATGAATCCATTATTAATCATGTATGAATCAATTATGCTATGCCATGCCCTTGGTGCTTGTTTCAACCCATAGAGTGCCTTCTTCAACCTATAAACCTTGTGTTCATGTCCTTTAATTTCATAACCTAGTGGTTATTGCACATGAATTTTTTCTTCTAAATACCCATTTAAGAAAGTTGATTTTACATCCATTAAATTTGAGTTGCAGTAGCTAGTACCATTCTAACAATATCTAGTCTAGCTATAGGTGCAAAAGTTTCATTATAATCAACTCTATATTCTTGTGCAAACCCTTTAGCTACTAATCTTGCCTTATATTTATCAACTTGTCCATTTTCCTTACACTCAGTTTTATAAACCCATTTTACACCAATGCATTCTTTATTCTTAAGCAAATCAACTAGTTCCCACATATCATTTTTATCAATAGATTCCATTTCTCCATGCATTGCATTAATCCATTGATTTTCCTTAATTGCATCTTCAATATATATAGGATCTTGAGAAAATTAAAAAAAAATTGATTGTAAATCTATTATGTCCCCTTGTTAATAAATCTCTTGCAAACTTTTAGTATATTTTTCTTAATCCTTGATCTCAATGATGCAAGTGTAGGATTAGAGTCATTACTTACTTGTGGAGTTGAAGATTCTCCTTTTCCATCTTCCATTTGTGTGTTATCTCCATGCTTACTTCTTGAAAGAGTTCTCCCTTGCTCATTTGTTTGATCTACTTGATTCTCTTGGTCTTTTCCTTCTTGGTCATCATATAGTATTGGAGTTGTACATGTAATTGTCTTGTCTATATTGCCATCCCAAGATTCTTCTTCTTTGAACACAACATCTCTACTTATAATAACTTTTCTATTTATAGGATTAAACAACTTATATGCCTTATATTGTTCATCATAACCAATAAAAATACATTTTTCACTCTTATCATCTAATTTACTCCTTGTTTCTTTAGGAATGTGTGCATATGCAATGCAACCAAATACTCTAAAATGGGAAACACAATAATGCTTACCACTCCATGTTTCTTATGGAATCTTGTCTCTTACAATCTTTGTTGGACTCTTGTTCAAGATATAAATAGCACAAGCTATTGCTTTAGCCCCATACTCATTTGGTAGATTCTTAGCTTTCAACATGTGTCTTGTCATCTCCATTATTATTTGATTCTTTCTATCAGCAACACCATTTTGCTGAGGTGTATAACTTGGACTGAACTTCTTCTTTATTCTATGATGCCTGGAATAATCCAAAAACTCATTTGACATGTATTCACCCCCTCTATCTAACCTTAATACCTTAATGGATAGACCACTTTATTTATCAACAAATGCCTTAAACTCCTTAAACTTGCTGAATATTTCAGATTTATATTTAAGAAAATAAACCCATGTCTTCCTACTAAAGTCAGCAATGAATATTAGAAAATAAATGCTCCCCCCTAATGATGGCACTTGCATAGGACCACATATATTAGTATGCACAATTTCTAAAGGTTCCCAAGCTTTATATGACATTTCTTTTAGAAAATTTTCCCTATGTTGCTTAGGTAAGATGCAACTTTCACATGAACTAAATGGTGCTTCAATGGGGGGTAAGCCTCTTACCATTTCCTTTCTTTGCAATAAAATCAATCCCTTGAAATTTAGATGACCATACTTCAAATGCCATATCCATGATTGATCTTGACGTGTTGCCTTGAAACTCACTCCATCTTCCTCCACCACTCCACTTTTCATGTGAAGTGGAAACATTCTATTGTCTATCATTTCAACCCTTGCAATGACCATGGTACTAGGAGAAATATCAAATATAGTTCAGATATTATTTTCAAAAATAACTTTATAACCCTTTTGTGTAAGTTGTCCCACACTTATAAGATTATGCTTTAAATCGGGTACAAAATACACGTTAGGGATAGATTTCTTACCAAGATTTGTCATTACAACAATTGTACCTTTTCCACTTACTTCCACTATGTTATCATTGCCCAATTTTACTTTTGACTTGACTAAGGTATCCAAGCTTTCAAATATATCTCTATTTCCTATCATATGATTGCTACAACCACTATCTAGAAGCCAAATATCACTTGAGCTCTCTTGAGCTACATGACATGTAATGAACAATGTCCTTGGACTACTTTAAAAAAAATTTGCATTTTTTTTATATACATCCTTTTTCTTCTTCCGACATTCATTTGCTAAGTGACCAAACCTCTTGTAATAATAACATTGGACATTTGATTTTTCATACCTTTCTAATGCTTGATTGTTATTGCACCCCCTTGAGCTTAAATTTTGATTTCTCTATACTCTTTGATAAAAAATCCTTTCCTCTCTTTGATAATTATTTCATCCTCTTCCTCGTCCTCTAAATCCTAGATTTCCTCTTCCTCTGGCTCTACCAAATGTCATTTGTATTTTGAATGCATTCTCCAATGAAGTATTATCATGCTTGTTCAATCTATATTCATGGTTTTGTAATGACCCAAGCAACTCATCTATAGATAATTTTGAAAAATCCTTAGACTCCTTAATTGCCACAACAATATCATCAAATTTAATAGGAAAGTTTCTTAAGATCTTTTCTATAATTTTTTTGATCTATTAGCTCATCATCATTCAATCTTATTTGATTAACCACATTCATAACTTGAACTGAAAATTTCTCTACTGACTCAAAATCTTTCATTTGGAGGTCTTCAAAATCTCTTCTTAATGACTGCAATTCAGATACTTTTACATTGCTTATACCTTGACATTTTGTTTCAAGAATCTCCCATGCTTGCTTGGCTATTGTAGCTCCATTAATCCTTGCAAGAATAGTGTCATCTAAACCTTGTTGAATAATTTGAAAAGTATTTATATCATTTTTCCTATTTTCCTTGAGTTCATCCTTTTCATCTATAGTTAATAACAATTCATCTAGTGGCTCTACAAATCCATTCACTACAATCTCCAATAACTCTTGAGAATAAAATATTGTTTTCATTCTAAATGCCCAATGATCATAATTCTTGCCAAAAAATATTGGAATCATAAACTAATTCATTCTTGATGCCATACTTTTAAAAAAATACATTTTTTTTTCAAAATACTTGAATTTCTAAGTATGACAATATAATCAATTATCTCAATTAAAAATTATGATCTCCAACTTCTTACAAAACTAATCACTTAAAAGAAAATGCAGCGCATAAGCGCACACTCATAGAAGTGCCTCAACTTCAAAAATGAAATGCAATACCTTAATGCTAGACTTATCTCATATGTCTGCCATAAACATTGACAATGATTCCATTAAGAATTAGCACCCCTTTAAACTCACAGCATACCTTCTTTCTTCTAGTAGCAATCTCTTTGTTAGCTACACAATTTGCCTAGACTGTGACTTCACAATCTGCTTGTTCTCTGATACCACTATGAAGGTGGGTAGAGACAGAGAAAACTAAACCAAAATGAGAAAGCTTTTTAGTATTACTTCTTTGCCTTATGATTCAATCCATTATAATTGTCCCTATTTATAGAGGTCTAAGAAAGATCCAGAACCATGCACATTCATGGTAGGAAGGATCTGGAATTCATTAGTCAAAAATCACATGTAAAAAGTGGAAAGAGAATAGTGTACACAGAACAGCGGTGGGAAGATTCCATATTAAATATGGTGGTTGAAATATTATGCCAAAGTCTAGATTGTCGGCAGTGGTAGAAATTACCACATGCCAAGACCTTTTCATTTGAATTTCATATTTTTCATATAATTTTCTAAACATGTTTGACTGGATGATGTGTTTTTGGTTTCACCGTGTTATCCTTGCACATTCCACTCTGCGTAGAGAGCTTCGACTAATACCAAACTCAATATCCTAATTTTTTAATTAGTTTGTGCCATGGGAAGAATGTTAAATATTTAATTTTGACCAAGTCAATCATTCAATAAGAATATGTTATTAAATTTTGTTGAACTAGAATATAACTAGCATTCGCACCAAAAGGTGATCCAATGGGTACACTAATAGTGAGATATATAATTGGAATTTCATTGGACTATAGAGTAACAATAAAATAGGTAGAAATGTAGATATTTTTTCCTTGTGTTTTATAGCTTAGAATACTTATTAACAATTACATAGACCTGATGTTTGCTTTGGATTTGCAACCTCTAATTTTTTACACAAAAAGTTTTTTTAACCAAGCCTCTTCTTTTTTCCTTTAAATTGTATAAGGATTGTTTTGCATTTTTTAATATCTCTCCAAGGTACAAACATTAGTTGAATGCAGAGGTTGCCTCATGACTTGACTCTTGACATGGCTATAAATGTCAATCCTTGCCTCCCCATCCTTCCAATGTTGATTGTTTCTTTTTGTGTTGTTAGCCCTAGGGATTTGTGCATGGTTATAGCCCATACTATTGTCATTGGTATTTATCTTCAACTACCTAGCAATACAAGAATAATCAAAACAATTTTGGGGTGGTCTCTGTCCCATGGTGGACCCCAATAATTATCAACTTTTTTGCAACATACATTAGAATATTGGGTAGGCTAGTACCAAAACTGTAAACAATTTGGGTTACTTCACCAAGAGCACCATTCACAAGTTTATCTTATGTCCATATGTTTTTTGTTAGCAAGATGTGTTGGTCCTTGCAAAGTAGGATCAAATTCTCAAGTTGTTCATCACTCATTGTATTCTCTATTGTTCTTCTAGTACTTATCACAATGCTTATTGCTACTAGGTAGTTAAACAATTTCAACAACATCCTTCTATTGTGTAGCTTGATTGTATCATTGGGAGAAAATAGGTACATTAAGTTGTCAAAATCTTCATTTTCATCTGATCTCATCTATTTATTTGTGCACATCATTAAGAGTTTCCAATCTTCTTTGGTTGGGAAAGTTTCTCGTATGTTGTGTAGTATATCACGGAATTGTATCTTTCGTGTGTCTTTACCTTCATGTCCAAATATTGTCTTTAATGTGACTACCGTCGTAAGTTGTTCCCATAGTGTTCTAGTAGTCAAGTGAGATGTGTAGATAGGCTTATCAATCACAGGTAGTAATTGTGCTAGGTCACCGACAAGAATTATTGAGACTGGACTCCAAAGTGCATGTATTTATTGGGAGGAAATGCCTACATTAATCTACTAGCTATTTTTAACAACGAATTTTTCCATATGAAGCTCATCATCAATTAAGAGGTATCTTATATTCTTTAATTCTTCGTAAAATTTTGTCAACACTTGTCCATGTAATGCTTGCATTTCTTGAATGGGAATCTTAAGGATTGAATGTATTGTTGATGCATGTATGTTGAATGCAAATACACTTGTAGACACTAGTGTGAGAATATTTTTTCCCCCCCTAGAATCATTGTCCAATGCATTCCTTATATGAGTTATTAAAAAATACTTTCCTACACCTATTGTTCCCTAGATGATCAAGTATAACGGGTGGGTAAAGGGACATTTTCTATGGTCTGTAATTACTTTGACTGCAAAAGTGCGCTACTGCCATTCATACCTCGAGGTTTCAATTTTACAAATAGTGGTTCCACCTTGATCAGATGATTTTTTTGTATTTATGAATTGTGTTGCAATTTCATGTAAGTTCTGAGGTACTACATTTTGGTCCCATCTATTGTTTTGATCAACCTGATGCTTACCAAGCATCTCAAGTTCATGAATGTTGGTATTATTTAAGGGCCCCAATTGTGAAAACAACTCTCATTTGTTCATCTCTTCTATTTCCTCTTATTCACTATCACTATCACTCTCTTCCTCTTTTGAGGTTGTTTCTATTTGATTGACACAATTTTCATGTCATATATGATAACCGTCTTCATTCAACTTCTTCCAATGTGCAATTATTCAACCCTTTGTAATTCCAATTTCATTCTCTATGTCACGAAAGTTATTATATAGGAGCAACTCACTCCAACAAAATATTTCAAACTAATCTAAGTCCTCATCTGGGATGTCACAAAACTTTGAGTAAACATTGACAATGGCTTTATCTTTTCTCTCTTTCCACTTGTAATACTTATGGTTTGTAGAATAAGTGTAAGATCTTGCAGATTATAATAGTGATATTGTCTCCAATTTTGATGGATGCTTTATATATATATTTGTATGTAGGAAGACTATAGTTCTCTCTCTTCTATTTTCTTTTTCATCTATTGGACTACTTTTTGTCCAACATTTAGAGTTGCAAAAGGCTGACTGTAGAAAACAAGAGGTAGTTTCTACAACATGTGACAAGTTTCATGTGTTCCTATATCACACTTTGTAACTATTTCTAATATGTTGCAAGAATTGGGTTGTCGATATTCTTCTTAACATGTTGGTGCATGTCTTAGATATCTTCTATGCTTCTATTGCATATTGGCAATGCACTTGAGTAAAAGATCTTGTGACAGAATAGGTTGATAATCTATATTGGCTCTCCATATCAATAGCATGTCACAATTGTGTATGCTGAGTATATCATCATTTCTTGTAGGTTCATTTTTTTTTATCCCATCACTATCTCAAGATGGGGTGGAGACACTTTGTTCTATCCATGGGGCTTTGTATTGACATTCCTATTTTTCCCTTTCTTATGTTGGTATGTTCTATTGGCATGTTCCCTCATTGTATTTTGTGTGTCATTTGACATGATTGACAATATTTTCATAATCATCATTAGGATTTGCATCATATATCTCACTTGTGTTCAACAAGAAAGGGTCATCCAATGGAGAGAAAAAATTGTGTTACTTCTTTGTTTTGTAGGGAGAGGGTTCCAAGTGCATTCATACTAGTCAAAGAATTGTCATGCCTGCATGACTTTTGCATCATTCTTCCAATCAATTTTATCCATATATGTTGCATTATGTAGCCAAATAAATCAGTAAATGTGTGGTTCCTCTATGTTGCCACTCATATCTATATCAATAAGCCTTTGTACCAAGAATTTTTTTAGTCATTTCTTCATGAAAGATTGTGAACCATTGGTATAGGTACAATATTTTAATGTAGGCATTGCCAATTATGTTTTACAATTTTTTTTTTTCTTATTTTCATATTAACAAGTACATATTTTCCAAACAAGCATTATGAATAGGCCACTTTTTACCTACCACACTAAATGTAAAGAATGGTGTAGGCATTCCTAGATGATAGATCATGTTTGCTAGATATGAGAGAAATTTATTCCAATAAGGTCTTGTACCTCTAATTATAGATCCATGGTGCACAAGTTCTTCAACAAGTTGTGTGTCATGGACATTTGTAAGGTGTGAATGAAGATTTTCAATAGTAAATGGTGTATTATCCTCTACATTCCTCTTGATGAATACTATGGCAAGGCTCTAACTTTGATGCCACATCATGATATTGTAGATGTAATATTAGGAATGTGGATGTCTTCCAAATATATGTTCAAGATACTGCATAAGGTGTAATATAAATCCATGAATTTCACCTCCCTTATTTGTGGTTGCATAGGTTGTGCACAACCATTCTAGAAGAGGGTGAACAATTCCATGTCAAGAAAGCCCTTTGTATTGTACTCATTTATTGCATAAGTGTTCATCTCATGCCAATTTATAATATTGTTTGCACTATCATCGAGGTTCAACATTTTCTTCATAATTTCTAGCTCATGACATGTCTTTGGCATTGTAGATACAAATGATGATGTGCAAGATATGCTCTTATCATTAGGGTCTTCATCAATGTCTTCTTCATTACTAGGAATTATTGTCTCCTCTTCTATTTCAATACTTGTGAAAATATTTGAAATGTATGTCCTTGTTTTAGGTAGTTTTGCCAAACAGTTTGCATCTTTAGTAACATTGCTATAGCATGGATCATTCTTGATTTATAGAGATGATCATCCCTAACATGGCTCTTACTTATGTAGCAGTCATAATATTGGTTGTGTGTATGCAACTATTGAACTATGTGTATGTCCAACTCCTATAGTTTTCATGGGAGAACACTTTTAATGTCTTGTGGAAAGATAATTGTATGCCCTTTGTATTTATATTGGCTTGAAAAACTTTGTATTACCTATACTATTGGATTTACTTTTGCAATGAGCACCTCTTCCACCTAGATTAGTCTCCACATCACTATAGGTTTCTCTCCTGGGTCCATATTATTCAGTGATTAGAATCGATGTAAAAAAATTTCACTATAAGGGTAAGTGCACCAAGTTGTGGTGCCAAAAGGGGGTATAAGTGGCCACTTTTCTTCCTTTTATTTTTTCCTATAATCAACAATTTATGAACTTCAACAAGAATTTAAAGATAGTCATGCTCAAAATTTTAAGATATGACAAAAACAAAAGCAGTAGTCCTTTGAATCTAGTTTCTAAACTACTAATTTTTTTTTAAAATGGTTTAGTTTTAGGTCCTCAAAAAAGGGGGCCATAGAAAGTGGTATTCTTTTATAGAAAAAAATATAACATAGTGCAAAGTGTGCCCCCCTTAAAATTTTAACTTTTTTTTTTGAATTTTTTAATCGCTCTAGTCAAAAGTTACCTAACACCATGTAGTTTATCCTAGAATTTCAAGTAATTTTATAATGTGTATTTTTTTTTTAATGAATTTTGTAATTGGACACATCCCAAAAATGTGAAATATCTATGTGCTCCCCCTCTAAATAATTGAAAACTAATCTAAAATCAAAACTTCTTTTTTTTTCAAAGTGTGTAGGATGGAGTCTAGTTTCTACAAGACTAAGTTGTTGTGAAATTCAATGAACAAGCTAAAATCTACACCCCAATTAGTACATGTTGGTTTTTGAGAGAAAATGGACATACATTCAAAAGAAGTTATAGTTGAAAGGCTTGAAATAGTTCAAATTCAAAATACATTATATGGTTATATAACTAACAAAAAGATCTACAATATCATGTAATTTGATTTTATCGATGCTCAACCATGAGGAAACTTGATAGAGAGCACACAAGAAAAATCAGTCATTTTTTGTATGCTTGTTGTAAAACACATCTCAAACCAGTTTAGAGACTCCAAACCTTTGGGTTGGATCCCCAAAGAAAATCCAAGTCTTAGGCTTGGTAGAATCCAAAGCTTTAAATAGCACATGCATGCTACTTAAAGCATTTTTGAATTCAGGGTTAAATAGTGTGTATATGTTATATTGCACACACACTTTGTAAGCCCAAATAGAGAGGGAATGAGAGAGGGTAGAGAGTGAGAGAGAGAGAGAGAGTAGAGGATGGGGAGAAAGTAGGAGATGGGAGAGGGTGGGATAGAGAGAGAGAGAGAGAGAGAGAGAGAGAGAGAGAGAGAGAGATGTAGGTGTGTGATAAATATATAGTAAAATAAAGGATTGGGAGAGATATTTAGCTAGAGAAATATGAAGATGAAAATCAAGATATATATATATAGAGAGAGAGAGAGAGAGAGAGGATGGGAGAGGGTGGGATGGGGAGGGGATAGGGAGTGAGAGCTTTTTCACAGTGTGTACGCACTATAGTGTGTGCATACTTTATGGTGTGTATGGGCCATAGTATGTACACACTATATGAAAACACCAAAAACTGGCCATAAGGAAAGTTTGGGTCCCTACTGACCCATATTCTCTCTATTGTCTATTGTTTGTTCTATTGTTCCAATACAAAACATGGGTTTCATGCTATTGGAAGCTAGAAAATACCAAATCCAATCATTGGATACACTATTTGAAGGCATTTTAAACATTCTTTCTATAGAAAGGGTTAGTGCAATTCTTTTTAAATATTTTTTGTTACTATAGAGATACATTTTATTATAATTTGACAAGTTGTTTAATATATATTGTGTATTCATTGAAATAATTGTAATTTGTATACATATTTGAATGATTTTATATTTACAAATTGTAAGTAATTCAGATGTTTGAATATTTTTACATATACAAATCATCATCATGCCAAGAAAGAAACCAAAAACTCAAACAATGGAAGAGAGGGAGAGAGATTTGGCAAATAAAATTGATAAAATAAAACTACTACGTGAACAAAGAAAATTGCAATACAATAATAAATAATTCTCTTTTGAAGAGGAACATGAGCCACCAATACAAACAAACAAAGAGGAAGAATTGGAAAGACAAAGAGAACGAATGAGTCTCTTATGCTCAAGAAGACAATTGAATTGTGAAGCTACACCATCTTCCAATGTTGAAGTTATATCATCATCTCATGTTGAAGAGATGTTGATTTCTACATCTAACGATGTACACACTCCATCATGTCATGTTGAAGGCATAACATCAACATATCAAGTAGGTGATATTCCATCATTTGCATTGTATTGCTAAGGCATGTCATCTTCGGGTCAAGGTACATAAAACACTCAACCTTATGTTGATGTTCAAAATGTTGAGGGAATGCAAGAGATTATAACACCTTCTAGAATTCATTTTAGAAGACCAAAGTATTTGATTGATATTGATACTAACATTTTGAAATCAATGCCTAACAAGATTAGCAAGCATACTTGTTAAAGAAAAGCTAATCGTATGTGGATACTATTCTTTGAAGAATTAAATATTATAGGTCAGTGCCAATTATTTCTTAAAATGATGAGGAATTAAAAATTTAGGCCCATTGTGAAGATTCTTGGGCTAAGAATGATGGGTGATTCAAATGAAAAAAGCATTATAAAGAATCTAATGAGTGCATATGACAACGTGGGTTCTAAATCACACACTAAAGATAGTAATATCAAAACATATGTACTTACATTGATAATAGTAAGTACCCAAAGGAATAAACCTTGACTCATGAAAAAGACAAGAAAAACATTAAAAATCGATAGAGGTACACTAAGGAGAGCCATGGTAAGGCATGAGAGAGTGGAAGATCCACCAAAAAATGAGTTATGTACATTTAGTGGTAGACTATCGTGAAAGGATAAAGAAATTATCATAGCTTTGAAATTAGTATAGGTTGTTTTGGACCAACAAACATATCCTCCAACTAGGAACCCTTTTAAAGCATAAAATAGGGTGGTTTTCCAAAGAAAATACCTATTGCCCTTGCTTCCAATTCTCCAGATTGTCAAAAATTTCCTCAAATGGACCCAATCAAAGGAATATTAGGTCAATTTGGTGCTACAACCTCTGCAAGTAAGAAACCCCCAAATTGATCTCTTACAAACCCTCAAACCTAGGGCTTTCTCAATGTATGACTTCCCAAGCCAACTTCAATCAAATGAAGGCTGATTCACCATCTACTATAAAATACCCCTCTCCAATGGATAGATCTCATGTTGTTGCTCCTTAGGCATGCATTCATGCACCTACAACCACTTAAACACCATTAGAGGCCTCCAACCATGAAAAATCCTATCCAAACATTGTTAGAAGGATTATTTACATAGTAATACAGGTTTATTCCATGGGAATTAGATTCATACATCCATGTAATGACCAATTGCTCCCTAGGTGCCCAAAACTTGCAAAAATTGATGAAAAGTTGCTTGTAATTAGCACTTTTGGCAAAATGGGTTCCTACTTGTCTTAATTCTCCTTTAGACCTCACAAATGAGGTATTTCTTCATCCTAGGCCTATTCCAATGGTTACAACTATTATTTGAATAGTTATAACTCTTTTCCAACCAAGTTGCATTTTTGAGCAACTTTTACAACTAATGTCTAAGGTGAAAAACCCAAACCTATGTTAATAAATCTTTAGGATTGAGTGGAATCAAAATTGAAGATCTTCTAATTTGAATTAGAAATAAAATTTGGAAATTATTTCAAAATGAGAGAGATATTATCTAGAGATATGTGTCTTCATATTGAAAGTAACAAGCTATTTTTTCAAGTTGTAGATATAAACTATGGGATTTTAATGAAATTGATAAAAGATAAAGGTTCATTAATTTCTTGTTTAAAACTACTCTTCATTTATTATTTTTTGGATAGTTAGGAATAAAGTATTTTTGAGAGCTTAGTAAAATAAATAATAGAAGATAATAATATAAGGGAAAGGTTCTATTGTTACTGTATACATTTTCAAGGAAGAGAGGTATTTCCCTTAATTGTTGAAATTTTACTTGGGTAAATTTTTGTGAACAAGATTCAATTTAAACTAGAGTACCCTTTGTGATGAGGAGTGATTGCTACTCTTCCTAAGCCTATCCAACAAGACACTCAATTCCCTTCTATAGCTTTCTTAGCATCTTATCTTCACCCTAACCCCAAGGGAATCCTTCCTTTGTTCCCCTACTCCACCAATCCACTCCCATTAGTGTGAAACTCTTCCCAAGCTCCAAGATTCAACTCTCCAAGACTCAACTCCATTCTTTGTCTTGAATCTGACTATAGGATGCACCAAGACATTCACTAGGCTCCCATGACTAGTAGAAATACCATTCTATCACATTCCATGATTTTTAAGATGTTCGAAGGCATCTATGTCTTTGGTTTGCATACGATCTAAATATTTCCTTGTCTAAGAGGGCTACTAGGGCTAGTAGCAATCAAATTTCCTAGTTGACCTTTTGGTCCCTAATCCCAAAAATTTCTGAAGGACTTGTCAAAAAAACTTTAGATCATGATACTCTTTTTAGATTACTTCGAGATTCATTATGTTTTAGGTCACCAAGGTGTTCATATAAACCTTTCCAATTTTGCCCCTATTTTTAAAGGTTTTAAGACTTCAAATCAAAAACTTAATAGGGTCATATAAAACCTATTCAAGATGTCTTTCCCAAGAATTGTACTTTTGTTTGGCATATCTTCACTCATCACTTTTCCCATCTAAACCCCTAGATTGATTCTCTCAATCCTTTTGCTACACCTTTGACCTTTGTCTTGTTGTTCTTCACCTACTTGGATAGCCTCCTACTCACCTAGGGCTTTTCTTTAAAACTAGAAAACCATCTTCCCAACACCAAAAATTGGAAATAAATACAATATATAAATTTCTCTTCTTTATTCAAAATGGCCTTAGAGATTTGACCATTGGAAATCAAGAGAGAGACATTATTCTCAATGTTACTCCAAACAAGGTAGTGTGTCCTACAATTACAAATTAATTTTCAAACACCTACTTAAATTGAACTTCAACTAGTACAAAAACAATAATATGTGACTTAAAAAACCACTAAAAATTGTATATTTGTGACTAAAATCAATCAAGTGACTAATAGTAGTTAATATCTAGTCATTTATAACACTACTAAATATACTACTAAGCGATTTTAGTCACTGATTTTGATCTGTGACTAAAATATACTATTAAATTAGTAGTATATTTAGTAGTATATTTTAGTCACAGATCAAAATCAGTCACTAAAATTTCTTAGTAGTATATTTAGTAGTGTTATAAATGAATGGATATTAACTACTATAAGTCACTTGACTGATTTAAGTCACTGATATTTAATCACATATTTAGTTATAAATTTGAAAGTTGATTTAGTAATATATTTAGTTTTATATGTAGTGATATATTTGGTCACATAATTAGTATATTTAGTAGCATATTTAGTAGTATATTTAGTTATAATAGGGCATGATGGAATCAAACCACCATCCTCCTACTTTAAAAGCAAGTTCTCTTCCATTGAGCTATACCCTTTGAAAAATAATCATACAATGTGTATAACATTGTATGAGTACGTTTCATAGCATATTTAGTAGTATATTTAGCTATAATAGGTTATGTATAGCATTAGGAGATCTAGAGCTAGATGACTTGAAGTTGTTTTCAATCCTATCTTTCATTATATCAAGTATTGCAAGTACATTAGAATATGTGCCTTTCTCAAATCGTTTAGCTTGCAATATCTGCATAGTCAAGTGCTTGCATTCAAGTACAAGCATTTCTCTTCCACTTATGATTTTAAGTATTGCCTTAAATTTTGATGTAACATCACCAAGGTCATGCATCAAACATGCAGTTGCAATTGCAGATTCTATATCAACCCTTTGACCATGCAGTTACACAAAATAAATGGTTATTTTTTAATGAAATAATAAATGAAAAAAATTGATTATAAAGTATTTTTCATTTCAAAATAAAATGGTGACTACTAAGCCCACATGACATTGTGCACAGATAAGGCACAAAAGAGTTTATTTTCAGGAGTAATAGTAGCCAAAAGGAAGTAAGTGAAAATGTATCAAGAACACTAAAACAATAATTACTTATATAGAAAAATTCAAAATTTCCTTGAAGCCACATCAACGAGCACAAATAAGCACGCAAAGTGTTCCATTGGCATGAATTATATTTCTATTGTTAAAATAAATTATCTTTAAAAATTGGACAACTAATTCCACCCACATTCTTTGGAGGTGACAACTTGTAAGATTCCATGTCAGAGAGGCTAAAGGGGTTTTATAAATTATTGAAAACTTAGTTGCTCTATTTTGTTGGTTAACACAAAGGTCACTAATTCATATCAAAATCTTAAGTACCAAATTACTGTTATATTTTACTACTATGGTCCACATGGAACATCATATAAAAGGAAAATCACATTTGATAATTAAGGTTGAACAAGTTACTAAGGTTGTTATAGTTGAGGTTGATGTTGTTGCTAGGTCTGCTAAAGTTGTGGCTACTCTTGTGTATTGGATTGCTGCATCTAAGGTTGTTGTTGTTGGCGTTGCAGCATTTGAGACTTTTGTTGTTGATGAGGTTCTTGCAGTTCTGGCCAAGCATGTTGTAGTTTCTTTTGTTGCTCAATTTTTTTAAGTATGACTACTAGTTTCAAGATAACATAAATTGGAAACCATAAGAAACTGTATCATAATATTTTTTCAAATGATAGCATTTTAACTTAAAAGAGTGACCTTTACTAAGCAAATTGCATAATTTGAATGTCTAACATTAATCACAAAGTTTCAAGTGAAGCTAACAAGATTAAATAAAAAAATGTTTCTTAAAACCTTACTTTTGCTTGTCATACTATTATAATAATACTTGTATCCCTATGGAGAAGTATGTCCTATCTATACACAAGTCAGTAGTGCAGAAATAGGGCCATTAACTAGTGAGGCAATTGTAGTAGTCTTGTTTTCAGTAGACATAGAAAGTGCATTGGTGGAGCTAGTTGTTTCAATTCCTTACGATTGTGTTGAGAATGTCCATGGCTTTATCAAAAACATGTAACAATGTTAATATTATACCACATTAATAGTCCTAAATAAATCAACAACTAAGTCATAGATGCATTACTGACTTGTTGCAGTCTACCTTATTGTGTTGAAGCCACTTGAGAATAACCTTGAAAAATGAAAATCATGAATAAGTATTCTTAAGATATTTCACATTCACTCAACTAGTTTGAGTTATTACATTTATTAAAAATGTTTATCTTACACTTTCTTTTGCTGAGGGCACATCAAGAGTGGTTTATGCTAGGATTGAGTTGAGGCCTACGGTAAAGGTGTTAGTATTAGAGGTGACTAGATCTATTGTTAAAATGAAAGGTGTTGTTGGGGTTGAATATTGTTCTACACAGTAGGCAACTGCTATTATAATAGCTAACTAGAGGGTTGCTATTGTGATAGTTATTGCACTAGTTGTTGTTGTGATAGTTGCTACATCGGTTGCTATTATGATAGTTGTTAAGCTTAGGGATGTATGTTAGATAACAACATGGTAGGAGGAATCTATTGAAGAGAGGAAACAATATTTGGCTAGATTAGAGACTGCAAAACAAGAAATTGTCTATATGTAGGTGGTTTTTATGAAGCTGGTGCATGGCCAAATGGGGTTTGTTGAACATGCTGCTATGAAGATTGCAAATGTTTACCATACTATTGCAAATATTGTTGGGCCTACGATTGTGAATAAAATTGTGTGGGTTGTTGGGCATGTGGTTGTGAGTGTTGTTGCACATGTTGATAATCCTTAATAAACAACATTTTAAATATATAATGAAGGTCTATTGTAGGCATGGTATATCTTTAGTACAATTATTTCTCAAAGGTAAGAGCTACTAGGTATGGTACATCTCCCTTGTATTGATAATTGTTGGAAGTAAAAATATAATCTTAAATTAAAAACTTTTTTAAATATATGCTAAAGTGTACTCTATCAATAAGGTATACCAAAACAATTTTCCAAGACAACTTACTGAGTTACATGTGAGAGACTTCCACAAAACAAATCCTGCACCACAGTTTTTGCTTGAGGAATTTTTGAGTGACTAAGAAATTGTTTCAATAAAGAGAGAAGTAATGCCAAAAATTCATGACTATCTCATTGGACTTCATTATCTAGTTCCAATGTTCTTGTAAATGCAATTGAGTCTATTGCAACCTTCTTACTCGAATACAGTTGTGAAAATAGTTGTAAAAGTTGGCATAAAACTGGTTGTTCTTGCAAAAGTTTAGGCTTAGTAGAAAGGAAACCATTTCTGAATGTTGTATTCATGTAAAAGAATTAAAGTATGTTATTACCATAACATGTTACACCCTATTTTGTTAAACCTGAAGGAAAATCCAAACTAGAATGTAATGATTCATGTGGGTCTACACTAAGTACTATTATGGTGTTTGCCATTTTTTTCCAGAGCCATTGTTTTTGAACTCCATTGGGTGGTGGGATCAATCCACAAAAGCAATTTGGTAAATCTTTGGAGTTGACTTAGCAACCTTGGTAGATAGGTTTCCTAACATGATATAACTGTATCATATCATCTCTAGTTATTTGACTAGTTGAACTAATTTTCCTGCACAACCAACTTTGTTAAGATCAATATTCAATGATATTGAATTTTGCAGAAATGACCAATTCTCAACTTTTGTAACATAAGACTCAAAAGATTGACGAGAAAAATTAAGTACACAAAATGTGGAATTTGAAAAAAAAGTTCAAATTTCAAAGATACTACATATTACATACAATATCCAACTAGAATTTTTGCAAGAAGTTTGACATCTAGTATAACATACCTGTATCATATCAATGCAGTAACTTGAAAAACATAATAAAAAGGGCACACATCAAAGTTCACACTAAAAGCTAGAAATTACTTGAAACATTAGACAAAAAGATGACACACCTTAATATTTGGCAGCAGGTATCCTCAACATTTGCTTGATGTTGCCTTTTGCTCTTGCCTTGTGTATTTGTCCAACTCATTTTATACCTACTAATGTTTGTACAGTAACAAACTTCAGAGTACCTTCAATTTAAAATCATTGAACTTGAAGCTCACAGAGCTAGTTTTCATAAAAAAAAATTTATTGTATTTTCCATGTTTGTCATACATAAATTTCTTTGTTAGGCTTTACATATTTTTGCCAGCACAATATACTTGGATTTTTGTAAAATTAATCAGCCACAAAGACTTACATGAGACATAGAGAGGAAGAAATGAACTCTATCAGATGTCCTTAGATGGCCAAACATAGCTCAATGTAATTAAGAAATACACTGGTTATGTGAAATAAGTCTTTCCATTAAAACCACTATACTATACACAAAGTAACTAAACACAGAGAACTAGAAAAATTATCCAAGATGCAAAAGATAAGATAAGTTAAATTTATTAATGTCCAACAAGAGACCACAAATAGATCCAAGGGACTAAAGAGATTGCAATAGGGCTGTAGCTAGCAATGAGAGCACCAAACGATGTTCGTAGAAAGAACAAAGTAGGAAAGCCAAAAGCAAAAAAGAAATAACCAAAGAGATAGAGCAAGAAGAAAGAAGAGCCTAAATACTTCCCATAGGAAAGAAGTAGCCAAGGACAAGGGATATGGTCTAAGGTGAGGGTGCACAGTGGTCCTGGATTGTCTCAAGGTACTGGTGGAGGTATGATGGTGTTGCTGAGTATATCCAGTGCAAGGACTCATGGATCTGGTGTGGCTCAATGAAGTAGAGAAAGGCTAAGAAGAATAAAGAAGTAAGCTATCTGAGCCATGAAGTCTATGTATGAGCACAGAGCCTTTGAGTTGGGAGAGCACTTAAGAAAAGATTCACTAAATATAAAAGTTTTACTTTGTAAGTTTTTCCCAAGTGAAAGTTCACCTCATATACTTTATTTTATGGACACTATGGTGAGAAAGGGCAAGAAAGACATAGCAATGGAATAAGTAAACAAGAGGGGTAAATATAAAGAAGATCCCCACCCATGAAATTTATGCAGGAATGCCCCATCAATGGGGAGAGCATTGAACAAAGCATTTGCCACATATCAATGTCATTTGCAAATGTTTTTCATGTTTTGACAGAAACAACTTTAAATTTACTTTTCTATACTAGAGATGTCCATTTTTGGAATGCAGTGGGAGTAGAAATGCTCAACTTTAATTCCTTTTTTCTTTGTCCTTTTTGAATTATTTATATTTTCAACAAGTGCAACTACGAGAACACATCTATGAAACAAATTGTTACATTTTACATTCACATGTAAAAATTAGGATTGTTGTTTTTTGCCTTAATATCCCTTAGTACTTGTAGGTTTCTATCTAGTGGATTTCCATGTTGAATGTTGTGTGCAGATTTTGTCTCAAATGCAACTCCATGTTGAATGTGGTATATGCTTTGCCTATTACATGATTAGAACAGAAAAACTTGGCAATAATATTATTTTTATCAAGTGAAACCTTATTTTGTGGCTCCTTAATTTATCTATAGTCTACAGAAACATTGCTCTTGACTATAAATATTGTAGCTATATCTATGGCTTCCAGGCATCATCAAAATACAAGAATACAAAAACCCAGATATGTTTTTAGAGAAACTCAAGGTTGAGATAACAACATTCAGATTTTGCTAGAAAGTGGCTCATGATACATTGTAGAGTGATGGATAACCTAGACTTGTTATAATCATAAACCTTTACCTTTCAAATGTAATGCAGTGTGAGCATAATAATGTTGTTGATGGGCCCTTTAGGAGGAGATGGAAGATTGAGTACATTGTTCTCCTATACATGATTTGGAAGATTGGTGAATCAATAAAGGACTATTGAACATCCAATCTCTATTATGGTTACTTGTAACTAGAAATATGGATTACATGTTTCAAATATTTATTATTATACAACTGAATTTAAACTTTGTTTTATAGAAATATTCAAATTGCAGATCAATAAACAAAATTGACACTCTATCAAAAAACAATAGGGATTGACATTTAATTAATAAACTGAAAACCCAAACTCATTGTAACCAAGCCAAAATATGCCTAACCAATCCCTCCATCACTGTAGTCAATATTTAAGGGGATAGGAGAGTGCCTGATTCAGGCCACTTTTGTCCTCCCAAATTAGACAAATAAATCCAAGTTAAAATAATTCATTAGTACTACTACTCATTGTAATAAATCTGAATTGTTAATAGTTATCTTGTTTTTGTTACTTGGAAGTTAGAACAGTTTGTTTTTATAGTAGCTACTTCAATTGGAAAATCATTCTTTAAATGGATTACTTTAACCAATCCATCTAAATGCATATAACTAGCAATCAGCTTGAATTGACAACAACTGACATAAAAATCTTGTGGCAAATATAAGAGTGCATGATGTTTTCTATTGAATTTGGTTATTATATGGTATCTTTGGTATAAATAGAAAAAAGAAACTTGTGGACAATTCTTTTCCACAATTTCCAAATGAAGAGATAGGTTGGATTAAGATAACTTAAGTCTTTAGACACTTACAATATGGAATTACAAAGAAACTAGTGAAATCATCCCATTGTCCTGGTGTATTTTCAAAATCTCAAACTATCTAGAACTTTTCTAAAAGGCTGCACAAATTTTACAGTTAGAGTTTTCCCAATTAGAACACAAAAATGTACCAGATTGGAGTGTTTTCAACACCCAATTTTGGTGTTACAATAGAGCTAACCGACATTTGGTGTTAACTATAAAACACACATATCAAATGTGATTGAGTTTAGAAGCTCCAACAAACAAATAAATGCAACAAGATTGTCCATATAAATAAATGCATATTTTATCAACTAGTCAGAATTATCAACTATAAGATTAAAAAGTTTGTTTTAGACTTCTAGTATTATTTATTATCATAAGGTTTGATTTACAAGTGACCCATAAATCTGTATGGTACACAATGAAGCTTATTAAGCATGAATAGTCTATGGATACCATCTCAGAAGAAGTCTCATCAAGACCTCATATCTAGCATAATGAACTAAACCTCACATGCATATTCTAATAGTGTACTAACCCAACTATATCAAGAAAATGGCCTAAATAGACATGGGTACAACATAAACATGGCTATAAGAAAGTATATTAACTGAATGAATCCCAAGCAAGCATTCATCTATAAATAACAGACTTCTTTGAGAAAGGAAAATACATTGCTTAATGGCCTTTCTTATACGAATCAAGAAACCAACTCCTTGATTGTAGAAGGAACCATTAACCCTTTTATAAACCAAGAAAAGAGTACCTTGATAATGGAAAAGAAGCAGAATATTTACAATAGTGTCCTTGGCATGCTTGCAATGTTCCAACACAATGAAGTCCATTAACTCATAAATTTGTACAATTCTTAATTTCTCATTTTTCTTGTAAGGAAGATTTTTAAAAAGGAAACTAAATACTAAGAAACTATATATAATAAATAAGAGTCGGGCTTGATTATACTTGTGAATTTTCTTTAATGTCTACAAAGAAGGACATAATTATTGCTTGTAAAAGAAAATCAAGGACATCTTGTTGGGGCTCATTGGCTTCTATTAAAGTGCATATGAGGAGGAGAAGTTTTAAACTTTCACCAATGGATAATGCTAGCTCACTTGTCATTAATTTCTATAGCTATAAGTAAAATATGTCAGAATACCATCACATGTTGAAGTATTAATGAGTTCAAAGAGAATAGTTAGGTCACTTGAAAAAAAAAGTATATCTCAATTATGAATATAGAAATATATGCTTTCCTACCCAAATACCTATGTTGAATTTTGAATTAGTGAGAAAACATCACTAGCAAGCTCTCTCATTATAAGAAGAGCTACTGTGTAGTTTTTATTCTTGGGATTCTCCATGACAGTTATTTGCAGGATTTTTCTCAATGCATACAATCCAACCATCATAACTTAATAACATTAAAATATAATAATGCCTATCAACTTTTCTACTGAATTATTTTATGGTTTTTGAAAATGCAGATCAATGCAAAACATACCTGCACATTAGAATCTAGATGGTTTTTACGAACACAATGGATGCAAGGTTTCTGTACAACACTCCAAATATTTCTTTGATGTTAGGGTCATCTGAAGAATTATTTACAACCAGAACTAATCTTGTCAAATTCATCATTATTCCAAGTAAAAGTGTTAATTTCTCAAAGAGGTCCTTGGATGCTTCACTAGTTTCTCGTCTGTGAAGTATTTCAAATTGCTATTCACAATCTTGTGCAATGGTTTGCATCAAAGATCCTAAAATAATCTCTATCTAGTCCTTGCTCTTTTCATCCAAGCATCTTTCATCTATAGTCACAGGTGTTAAAACAACTAGGTAAAGAACATTAGAAAGGAGAAAAAAAGAATTCCATCCCAATACCTATTTAGAGATAGATTGCCATTTTTTATTTAACCATAGAACTCATACTTTCCAATAGATTACAAGTTTTAATATG